>PVHX01022153.1:0-28252 GCA_004024805.1 Geosciurus inauris | reverse complement strand
TTGTCATCTATACTAGCAAATAACAGAAAAAGACAGCTGGGTGATTGGAAAATTTGAAAGGTACGTTAATTCGCTTTGGAAAACAGCATACTTAGTATAAGCAAGTATAAAACATCTAAAGTAGTGCATAATCATAATGGATTTAAAGCAGAAAGAAGTCTAACACTTTAACAACAGGAAAAATCATGGTTTATAGACAAATGTTAACATGATCCCCTCTAAGAAGGTAACATAAATGACACCAAGATTCTCTTCTTTATTTAAGATAAAAACAGAACCTATTGCAGTGCTACCATAATTGTAGAATTATTATTTTGCTGAAATGAAATTTTATATAGGTTATCAAATGGGGTCAGAATTTTCATTGTTGTTTGTATTTCTTATTTTCTCCAAGTATTTCTTTTCTTGACCTAATTTTATTCTTCAGTTCTAAGTTCAACTGATTTGATCTATGCTAAATAAATTGTCTCCAATATATACTTCTTTTTATATATTTCTATATATTGCTCAAATCATTTTCAATTCTTTAAGCTGCATTGGTTTATATTTTATGAAAGCCAAGACTCATCAATTGAAGTAAGAAATTTCATTTCATCTGGAACAAGGCCAGACTCATTTTTATCTGAACCCAGCTGAAGCTGAGTCCATGATGCATTCACAGTACCTCTGATTTTCCCAGATTCCCTGTACCTTTAAGTCAACTTTGCTTAGACCTGGCATCACTTCCCAACCACAGTTGCCAACTGTTCAAGGTGGGAGAAAGGAGTCTCTAGCATTTAAAAATAAGCTGTTTGCCAGTCTCACTAGCTGCAGAATCTAGGGCAGCAGAATGTTTTCAAGAGACATGGGAGTTAGAGCTACATAAGTTATAACTTTCTATGACCCTTAACTCAGGCAGAGATCTTATGGAATAAAGAAAAAAATTAAAAAAATATTTCTAAATATTATTTGAAGTTTACAGGAGTAAATGCTTATTTCTCTAATTAAATGGGTAAATTTGCTATTAGTTATTTGAGAAGATTCATGGCAGAAATGCTCCTCTAGCACAACTGTCTGTGTCTTCAGAAGGGTAGACAATGCTCACTCAAACACTGAGTGCTAACTGAATGAATCAGAAACAGTGCAATAAAACATGCATGCTGAAAGGATGCAATATATTCAAACATATTCCAGAGCATGTTTCTGTGCATGAGACCACTGCGCTAAGTGGTTGCTGAAGCAATTTGTTGGTGCCAACAATTACCTGGAGATGGGGTAATGATACAGAGCCTGTTACTCACTATGTGGACTCTGGGAACATGTGCAAGAAAGTGAGATATGGCAATATTATTGGAGTTGTCAAATCACTGAAACCCTCTAATAGATTTCATTCAGATGTGAATTTATGTCCTTCAACCCATTTCTGCTTTCTAATCATTCCATGGTGGGTATAAGTACTCCTTTGTATTCATATGTGGAATAAAAATTTGATCAAAATAAATAATAGAAGTGTGAGATGCTCTTGTTCCATAAAGATTTAAAACACAAATTGCTCTAAATACACCATTGAGAGTATCGTGTCTCAGTAGGCACATCTGCAGCAGCATTTGGAATGTGGCTGAAGAGAGCTGGCAAAGTAACACCTGCTTTTCAATATCTACAAACTTGGTATTTGCAACACTATACAGGTTTTATTGATAACACAGCTATTTCTCTCCTTTAATATGTCCCATACTAACTACCATCAGAACAGATGTAATTTTTTTTAAAATCTTTATTTTATTGCTTTGTATGTGGTGCCGAGGATCGAACCCAGGGCCTCACGCATGCGAGGCAAGCGCTCTACCGCTGAGCTACAATCCCAGCCCCAAAAGAACAGATGTAATTTTAAAAGTCAAATGAATTAAAATAAATTTGCTTTGGAAAATTTTCTTAAATTGTACTATACCCCATTAAGTAATATATGATATCCATAGTGAAACAAATACAAGTTTATTTTTTATTGCTTGTCACAAAGTTAATACTCATAATCAATTTAAAGAAGTAAATTTTAAAAGTGGATTGAATTTGTTGAAAAATTAGTTCACCCTCTCATTATACACAAAAATAATCAGAATGAAAAACTTTAATTGAGTTAAGCAACACATATGCAAACCACCCATATATTAGTTAACCTTGATGTGGACACATTGTCACCTAATTTGTCTGTCATTCTGCATTCAATTTATTTTGCACACAATTTTCTACTCAATATTCCAAATCTCAGAAATGTTCTCTCCTTAAATAAATTCCTCCAAAATTTACTAAAACCCTCTGACTTAGCATGCAAGTCCCTCAAGTTTTGCACAAAGCCTAGATTTTGCTCTTCTGCTTTAGTACTGCCATATGTATGACATATATATATATATATATATATAATATATATCATCAAATACATTTATATGACAATAAATTTTTTAACTTTCTTTTTTTGTTGTTTTTAGATATTTAGATATACATATCAGTAAAGTGTATTTTAACATATTATATATAGACACAGAGTCCAAACCATTACAATTTTGATCCTATTCTTGTGGTTGAACATGTTGTAGAGTTACACTGGTTCTGTACTCATACATGAACATAGGAAAATTATGTCAGATTTATTCTACTGTCTCTCCTATTCTCACCTCTCTTCTTCCCTTCATTCCTTTTGTCTAATCCAATGAACTTCTATACTTTCCCTCTCTACCCTCCCTTGTTATGAGTTAGTGTCCACATATCAGAGAGAACATTCAGCCTTTGGTTTGGGAGAATTGGCTTATTTCACTTAACATGATAATCTCTAGTTCCATCCATTTACTGACAAATGCCATAATTTTGTTCTTCTTTATGGATAAATAATGCACCTAGGGTTGTTCCGTAGCTTGGCTATTGTGAATTGTGCTGTTATAAACATTGATATGACTACATCATTATAATATGTTGATTTGAAGTCCTTTGGGTATAAACTGAGAGGTGGGATAACAGGGTCAAATGGTGGTTCCATTCTAAGTTTTTTAAAGAATCTCCATAGTGCTTTCCAGAGTGGTTGCAACAATTTGCAGTACCACCAGCAATGTATAAGTTAACTTTTTTCCCCACATCCTCATCAACATTTATTGTTACTTGTATTCTTGGTAATTGCCATTCTAACTAGAGTGAGATGGAATCTCAGTGTAGTTTTATTTTAGTACTGCCTTTTGTGCAGAATAAAAATCCAATGGAAAAATACACCACCTCCAGTATCTTGAATGCCTTTGTCTTCCAGTTTTCCAGAACATTGCAACATAGTACATATGAACAATCCTAATTAACTTGGAGGAATCATATGTTCTCTTAACTGCCTGAGAGCCTCTCTAATTCAGGTCTAGATCAGTGTTATCTGAATCATGAAAATGTATATGAGCTTCCTCACAATATACAATATAAAATGTATATTATCTTCTCTCAGAAGATACTTTCTGCTCATAATAACCTGGTGATTTTATTATAAGTCACTTTAGGGCAGGAATCATGTCTGATTCATTGCATATCATTTCAGTCATTCATCTAATAATCTGAATTTTTCCATTTTAGATCATGTGAAAATTTGGCATCTAAGAAATTAATAAGTTGCCCTATGTCAACTTATTGGGGGTTTGTGAATATTTTTGTTGTGTTTTCTGTATTGATACCTTTCAAGTCCCAAGAAACAAAAATAAGAAAAAGAAGATTGAAATTTTATTCTTGAGACAAAATACAGCATGACTGGGGAGACGGATAGAGTGCTGAAATCCCATAAGCCAATATATGATATTTTGTTAAATGCCAGAGAGATGTGGAATAATGTCAAATCATCAGATTGTAGGAAGTATGTAGGCAATGATTTTGGGAAAAGGGAAAATAGAAAAGCAGAAAATTATTTATACTCTTCAGGCAAAAATCTTTTCTCCCATGCAAAATAGTATGTGGAGATGAAAATACATATTGAATAGTCATCACCGTATTTCTTTTCAGAGAAAACAAAGAACGTGCACTAGGAATACAGGAAGCATTCTTGGCCTTGTAAGAATCTTCATAGTGTCACAGGATACACACAGGACAAAGAAAAAGAAGAGGGAAATGCCCTCAGGCTGTATATACCTGGGCAAGTGCGCTTACTTCCTGGGGCTGAGGAGAAAGATGTTGTAAAGACAGGTTATTTGATAATCCTTATCTTAAACTACAAACTTCAATGGTAAGATGCAATAAGATGTTCAGCTTATTATTTGCTTAAAAACTTATCATTGCATGCCAACCTAGTGATTCTTTCTGCTTAATGGAACTTTTCAATGCTTTAATCTCACTTTCAGGGATAATTAACTCCTATCAGTCTTCACTACAAATAAGATATGTTTCTGAGAAAGAGCCGAGCTCAGAACACCTGGCCCTGTCATGGTGTTAGTAATTTGAGAAAAGGCTAAAGATGACATTTACCAAACTATTCCACCCTAAGGTAACCTATTAGAAATTAAGAAAAATTCTACACAGTATGATAAATTAACAAAAAATGATAACAAAGAAATTGATGAGTTGATAAAAATTAAAGATTTCCTCAGGTGAAAAAGTTGCATCACTACATATATGCAATGAGCAAAACTGTGTACCAAAATAGCAAGTGCACAGATACAGAAAACTTCATTCATTCACATCAAATAAACCAGTGAGACAAAACAAATGACTATCATGCATGGTCAAAACACCACAGTGTGAATGAATTGTCAGCTCCCTGAAGACACAGACTCTGCCTTTTGATGAAAGTATAGAATAATCATTAAAGGCACATAATCCAAAGCCAGACAGGCATTCTTCAAGCCCCTACTATGCAATTGACTGAGACTTTGGGCAAGTTATTCAAGCTCTCATTATTTGTAAGTGAAATAAAAATCAGGAAAGATCCAGTTTCTAGGGGTTTTCATGAGGATTATAATTTGTTTAAGTACTTGGAACAATGTATGGCTAAGAATGAGTGAGGAAGTATTAGCTATTTTTGTTTTATTATTACTGGAATTTTCTAGTATATTACCCTCCACAAAATAAATAAAGCGCAGAAATTTTTATTGACATTATTTACAGAAAGGTTGAAAATTTTCTTGCTGGTAAATTTATATTACACTAAATTTACATGAATCCTAACACATCTATAATTATTTATTGACTATTTAGTGTGGGCTAGTCATGCCCACATAAGAAGCATGCCAAAATAGCAAAGAAAAATAAAATGTGCAACTCATCATATACTCTGTTTACCAAAAATTAATTGCCACTGGAATAAAAATAAAATCAAAATAATTTATTTTTAAAGGCTAAATATATATTTTGGTTTGAGCAATAGAATTTTTCAATAGGGAAAATAATGTTAACTGAAATTCAAAGGTCTATCCATACTCATGTAAATTTAAACGTATTTAAATCTACAAATGAACTAACAATCTCTGTGAACTAACAATGATGGATATGTATTTTCACAGACAGAGACTGAGGCATTAAAGAAACAACTTTAGCCAGGCGCGGTGGCGCATGTCTGTAATCCCAGCACTTTGGGGGGCTGAGACAGTAGAATCATGAGTTCAAAGCCAGCCTTAGCAATGGCGAGGTGCTAAGCAACTGAGTGAGACCCTGTCTCTACATAAAACACAAAATAGGGCAGGGGGATGTGGCTCAGTAGTCGAGTACCCCCCCTGAGTTCAATCCCTGGTACCAAAAAAAAAAGAAACAACTTTATCAAAGATTCAAATTCAGTAGTCAGACTCCAAGATCCATTTTCTTTCCAACTATTTTACCAAGAGACAAGAAAAATAGGCCAACAGAGAGATTGTTATAAGTTGAAGCTCAAGAAGTAGAAGCCAGATATATGTTAGGGATAAACATTACATGCTGAAAATTCTGGGGAAAAAACATAGGAAAATGCACAAAAGTGAAACTCTGGGGAAAAAAGGGAGGAAAAAGAAAACCCATCTATAAAATGTTGAAGCAATAACAACAAAATTTCAATAAATTGATTTTTTTCCATATAAACAAAATGAAAGGTGACTTGAAAGAAGATGAAAGATCTCAGGATAAGTTGAAAAATACCGAAGTGAATTAGTAAAAATAATATCAGGAAAATAAACATAAAAGGGGAAAAATTAGATTTGTAGTATATTTTGTTTTAATTATCTTTGAAGTTATAAAAGTCAGATTTTGACCTAATTGTACTATTTTTATCAAAAATTCTGTGTTATCTTAAACTGGAATCCTTGTAGGGTGGTAGAGTGCCTCTTCTAATCAAGATCCGTGGCAAAATGTGATCTTAAGGAAATATAGATCAAGTGTCTGTTTACCTAGAGAACATTGTCTGGCATCTATAGCAGGACTCTTTTGAGCTCCTCCTATAGGAAACCTCAACTTTTCATTTTCTATATTTATTGTCTGGTCAGGTGAGTAAGCATGAAAAGCAGAGCGAGATGTTCTTGAGAATCAACTGTTCATGGATGAAGCAACACGTAAAGGGCCCTTGAATTCCATCTTCATTAAAATCTTCTTCATTGTCACTATCATCATCATCATCATCATCATCATCATCATCATCTCTTGAGTACCTCTATCTGTAGCTAGATGTATTATGTTCTACTGTAGAAGGATTACCTTACTGCCAAATTTATGTGTCACCTGTCATTATTTACTTAATGGAAACCAGAAGTGTGAAAAGTGTCTAATGCAATGCTGCTGATTATAGGCCAATTGTGCTTCTTTAATATAATAGGGAGAGTTGTTAATGACAATGTGTCACACTGGGTTTCATTTCACAAAAATTAGCAAATTAGCATCGGTGTGGTGTTTCTTGTTTTAACTGAAAATAAAGATCAGAGCTTCCATGTTCTATCCTGCTTCATGTGGCATTAATAATTTTAACTTGCTTCAATAACTATTCTACAAAAAATTCTATATTAAATGCCATTACTAATGTGACTGAACAATATTTTATGTATTATGCATGCTATTAATTATAGAGAAAGTAAATCTCCTAAGCTTTAAAGCTGTACTGAGCATAATGATGTCTAACTTGGTGGTAACTAAGAAAATTTTTTAAAAATTCAATGCTCCCAAAATAACATTAATAACATGTATTGTCACTCAACTAGATAAATATCAAAATGCTGGTTCAAAAGGCAAAATAAGAAGATAATATAATTGAGAAAAAGGGGGATCCTCTTCATTTTAATAGCCAAGCCTGAAGGAGTCAAAGGAATAGTACACACTTTTGCCACCTGGTGAGAAGGAAGGAACAAAGCAGCCACCACTAGGAATCTGTCAGAGTTCTCCAAAGAAGCAGAAAAATAGAATGAGAATGCATGTGCATATTTCTCTATCTAAAATATATATGTATATGTGCATCTATGTACATTTGTATGCATATATATCTATTGTCCATCCATCCATCCATCCATCCATCCATCTGTACACAGAGATTGAAAGTGTTTTTAAGGAATTGGCCTATGCAACTATAGAGGAAAAGAATTCTAAAGTCTGCAGGATGGGCTAGGGTGCTGGCAATAGAGAAGAAGTAATGCTGCAGTTGAGGTTCAAAGGTGGTCTGCTGCCAAAATTCCCTCTTCTTTGGGAGAAGTCGATTTTTCTACTAATATTGTCACTGCTCAGTGACAATCTGCTTTACTCAAAGTCCACTAATTTAAATATTAATCTCATCTAAAAAATACCTTCAAAGAAATATGTAACATTTAACCAAGTATCTGGGTACTGTGGCTTAGCCAAGTTGACACCTAACGTCTACTATGCACAAGGTATTGCACTTAACTTGGGTTAAGTCAAAAATAAATTCTGGGAATTTCACAGACTTGATTGAAGCCTTTTTTTAAAAAAATCATTTTGAGTTCCAGAAATATGTTTTTAAAAATTAGACATTACTGGAGAACCAAAGAGGAAAAAAATTTTTGATAATGAAAAGATTTATAAAGACATGTTTTGTCACATTGGTTATGGAAAACAAGAAAATTAATCCTTTGTGAGGTTCTACTTTTAAAAGGTTTTAGAACTCACTGAAAGAAAGTGGGATCTATTCATGGCATTGCTATGTGCTTTTGAGCTTAAATAGACATCCAAAGGAGCAATACAAAGAAGAGTGGCTTACAGCAAAGGAAACCCCAATTTGAAAACACTAGACCTGGATTAAACTGAGGTGACAGACAGGGGATATAGGGAATGCCTGTTTGTTCAGGAAAGTTCCTCAAAAGGTAAAGAAGCAGGATCAAGAACCATTTAAAAAAAATGGAAATCATACTAAATACAAAAAAAGAAACTGCATTGCATTGACATAAACCAAGTCTTTACAAACTATGTCTCAAAGAATATAATAAAATAGTGGAACAGCAGTATAAAAATGAACACTGAAAAGCTCAAGATATGAACCAAAGCAAAATCAACTCTGCCAAGATAAGAATTGGTCAACGTGCCAAAAGGCACTTTCAAGTCTTAGTCTCCAACCTCTTATTTATTTGATTCCTGGCAGTGTTTGCAGTGAAATTCTCATTCAGCATGTGCTGTGGGCAGAAGTATTGAGCCTTTTTGCTTCCTGGGGAAGAGAAAGCCAGAGAGATAGAGTAGTTAAGAATAAAGAGGGCTTCTTAATTTGAGGTTGGTCATTTATTAATCCGTTTATATTTTATTAATTCTTTACCTATTAATTCTTTAATCTACTTAAGTGTCATCTACTAAAACTTTAGTAGGTACTGTCTTGGAACTGGGAACACCATAGCTCCTTGGATGTGCTCCCTTTTCTGGCCTGGGCAGCACCTACCCAGGGTTGAGGAGCTCTGGATATACCCTTGTTCTTACCTGATGTGCCTTTCTCTTTGCCACCACACACAGTCCAAGTGTGCTGCCACTAAAGTTACTCCCTCAGCTGGAGAACGCCAGAATTTGTCCACTTTCATATAATTATTAAACCTATCCTGTTCATACACAGTCACCAGTGCCGTCTTCACACTGCAACTCTCCCCTGCAGTAACACTCCCACGGAGGCTCACACCTCATTCTGAATGGTCCCTTGACTGCAGCTTGCTAACTGGAGCCCCCAGGACCAGGGGAAAAGTTGGTGAGTGTTTGCCTCTCTGCCATTAACATGTCTTTGCCTGTCATTTTCAAACTTGCTAGCCTATTATGGTGGAACCAATGGAAATGATGCCATTTTTTTTCTACAGTTGATATAATCAAATTAAGAGGTGATCTGATACTATTTAATCATGGTATTCAAACATGTCATTGAATCATCCTAATTCTCCATGTCCTCTTCCATTGGAAGGAGATGAGAAGCATTCCAGGCTCAGGAGTTGAGTGTGAGCCATGTAATGCTGTACAGGGGAGGCATTGCAACAGGTAGATAATTCAGCAGGCATACTCAATCAATGTGAGCTGTCATTGCTCTCTTTTAAGTAGATTGATAATTTATAGCAGAAAATCTTTTCCAAGGAATTCTGAAAAAACATTATCATTAGCAGACAGGCACAGCGGCACATGCCTGTAATCTCAGATATTTGAACAGCTGAGGCAGGAGGATCACAAATTCTAGGGCAGTCTTGGCAACTCAGTGAGGCCCTCAGCAACTTTGTGGGACCTTGTGTCAAAATAAAAAATAAAAAAGGCTGGGGATGTGGCTCAGTCGTAAAGCACCTCTGGGTTTAATTCATGGAAAAATATATAAAATTATTAGCAAATATGTAGGTATTTGACTGCAGGATTTTCATTTAGAAAGGTAACAGTTACAAACAAAAACCTTCAACAACAATAGCAAAAAAAATCATATTGAAAAAGTGATTCAGAATGGAAGAACTATTACTGTTAAGGAATAGTAATTAGCTACAACAGGGATGCATGTTTCAGCAGGTTAGAAAGCATCAGCCATTCTGGTTTCTATAACTAAAAATTTCCTATCCACAGCAGAACCTGGGCCTTTGGAGGATGGAAAGATATGGATTTCATACTGGGAGAAACATTTTTCTTCCTAATGTTGATAATGCTGTTATATCTTAAATAATACAACATTAACATTAGTGTAGCTGCAAACTATTGCTGTCTCGCAAAAAATAATAAGTACAAATTTCTTTTAAAGAAGAAAGAGCTCTGAAGGGGCAGAAAAAGAGGCCAACTGTGATTGTAGAGTCTGCAGAAAATAGTACCAGCACAGCCCTGCATAAATTAGTTTCACTCAAAACAGTAGGTCAGTTCCCACTTCTCCAATTGTTCTATTCTTGTCCAAACTAGCAGTGTACTGTCATTTCTGAAAAATGACAGTCCTGCTTAATGGAAAAACAATTTCCAATATAGTTTTCTAATAAAACTATATATTCTTATACATATAAGTCTTTTCTCTTCTGATAATTCCATTGGTTCCTGATAATTGATAATTCCAAGGTTCCTGGCCATGTTCAGTCTAGGGATTCCTTCACATTTCCCTAATCAACATGAGATTTCTGCTATTGTACTGAAGACTGAAATGGGCAGGGGGGGACACATGTGTTGCCTTTAATGGAGGGAAATGCAGTCCCTGAAAAATCCCAGGAGCCTTAAGTGGTAGAGTAGAGCTGGAACAAGACTTGGTTGCTTCTGAACTTCTTTTCACATTGTCAATCTGTCCCTCCTACTTACATAAACGTTGATATAGGTGAGCATCTATCCAAGTACATATGTCATTATTTGTGTGTGTGTTCATCAAAATAGCCCTTGGTGGTATTTCAATCATAATACTTTATGGCTCTAAGGGCCTCTTGATGTGAATATATCCAGTGCTTTCAAAGATGACATAACTTGTACTCTAAGGAATAGATTGTTGTTTTTTTAAATCATATTTCTAATTGGTATAAAAAGTGTGAACAAGATCTATATTTTAGGAGTCAAATTTGTATATTATGCTGCAACTGGCTTAAAAAGTGCATCTTGACTGGGCGTGGTGGCCTATGCCTGTAATCCCAGCACTTTGGGAGGCTGAGACAGAATTGCGAGTTCAAAGCCAGCCTCAGCAATGGTGAGGCACTAAGCAACTCGGTGAGACCCTGTCTCTACATGAAACACAAAATAGGGCTGGGGATGTGGCTCAGTGGTCAAGTACCCCTGAGTTCAATCCCCAGTACCAAAAAAAAAAAAAAAAAAATTGCAACTTAACCTGTGGAATGTGACTATTATCTACTTACTTGATCATTAATTTTTGTATTACCTTGACTCCTTCATATGAGTATAATTTATTTTTCATTGCAAAATATCCTAATTAATCCATTATTTATGTTATGTAGATACTTGTTACATTTAATCTTTACTAATTAAAAGTCAACAAAATGTAAGTCATATTTGTTTTTGAACAATACTTGTAAGAAATGGCATCAATAACATATACATATGAATATAGACTTCTAATATCTAACATACTACAAACCCACACATTTATTTTTCAGGATCAAATATTGTGCTTAAAAGTACAATTATATGTAGGGACATTTTATAAAATAAATTTTTTCTCTGAAGAGGAATAATTATAAAAATTAGGTTCCCAGTTGTTACAATTTTGATATGAAGTGTCCCCCAAAAGCTCCTGTTAGTGCAGAAATAGTCAGAAGTTAAATATTAGAATATGAAATGTATACTCTCATCAGTTAATTCTAGTTTGAATAAGCTGACTGAGTGTTAACTGTAGGAAGATGGGGCATGCCTGGAGAAGGTGGGTTACGGATCATGCCATGGAAGGAACAGAAGGAAGGGTTTATCTTCCTTGTGGTTCCTTTCTTCCTGTCTTTCTTCCTTCTTCCTTCCTTTCCCTTCCTTCCTTTCTTCCTCCCTCCCTCCATGTGTCTGTCTCTCTCTCTCCTTCTCTCTCTCCCCCTCCCTCCTACCTGACCCCACATGAGCTGAGCAGCTTTCCACCACTTGCCCTTCTCCCATGACATGTTGCCTAACCTTTAGCCCAGAGTCACGTAGCTGGCCTTCTCTAGACTGAGAGCTCTGATACTGTGACCCTCAAATAAACTTTTCCTCCTCTAAGTTGTTCCTGTCAGATATTTTGGACACAGTGACGTAAAAACTGACTAAAATGCCAAATCAACTCATTAATCCCAGTTGAGTTCAAAGAGCACCCAATATATTTCTATAATGCACAGAATGAATAACACTGGACTATGTCTCAAGCAGGTTTTAACTATTATCATTAACTTTAACCACCTGCAAGACATTACCTAATTAACTACCTTCATGGGTTCTGGTTTTCTTATATAAAAACGTTGGAGTTAAACATACTCGTTCACTTAAACACTTCAAGGATTATAGCATAACATAGTATTAGTAAGGGGCCAACAGAATGCTACACAAACTGGGAAAAGTTATCATTTCTGTTCTAGAAACTCAGTATAAATTATAGTGTGCATCCCCACAAAAACTTGGACACGAATTTCTACAGAAATATTATTTGTTGTAGCCAAAATGTGAAGACAGTCAAAATATCAATCAGCTGTTGAATGGATAAAGAAATTGTGGTATTGATATATGATGGAACTTTACTTTTCCATAAAAAGAAATTAAGTGCTGAAACATGCTACAACATGAAAGCCTCTTAAAAATATTATACCAAGTGAAAATTCTCATTGTAAAATAACACATGGTATAATTTCACCTACATAAAATGCGAAGAACAGGCCAATCTATGGAGAAAGAGATCAGTAGTTGCTTGGGACTTGTGTAAGGACCAGGGGTAGTGATGCTAGTGTATTAATAATAGCTCTGTGATACATAATTCAGGTGTCTGATCATTGTGATACAAGAAACATATAGAATCACATGTTCAGTAAAATCCCAACCTGGTAGTAAGAACTACAGGTTCCAGGTCAATGGAGTCCAATTTTTCAATGATATTAAACTTTTTTAAAACAGAAATTTTCTTCCCTTTCTCCCTCCTTTCCTGCTCTACTCCAGCATGCTCCATCTTAGAGGTAGCAGGGAGGGCAGGGGAGAGAGCTCCCATCATCCATGAATCAGAGTGCATTCTCTGGCAAGCACAATTTCTATAGATCAGAAAAATCTTTCCAGTGTGATTTAACAATTACTAATAAAAATATCAAGAATATGTCCCATTTATTTTTAATAGTTGAAAAATAATGAAATAAAAAATTCAAAGACATAATTAGAGGAGTTTAATTTTTATATTGCAAAGAAAATCATATTTGACACATTCACTTAAAGATTAAAAAATGTTCTATAGAGTGTTTAAAAGCACATTAGCAATCACAAGATAATTTAGTCTTTAATTGAAGCTGTATTTGCACTTTTATGAAGGCCATAATCTCTACTTGGGACACGCACATGGAAAAATACTTCTCCAATTATGAGAATCATCTTTCTACACCATGACTAGTAATGATTCACCTGTTATTATATGCTGCACTGTTTTCACCTAAGGATTCACTTAGGTGCATTCCAGAGTAGTAAAATTTTGGAGAACAAAGAAAATTTTAATCATCATATCACCTGTGTCAATCTCTGTCAATCAATATCCTCTCACTCTCTATTCAGTCCCAAAGAATATCATCCATCTCTTATTCTATCAGCATATGTGGGCCTCCATTCTGGAACTGGTCTTTTTTTTTGTCCCCCAAAAGAAATAACGTCTTAGTATGTGATCCAATGGGCAGGGCTGGGGTTCTCTTCAGGCCACAGCACCTGACCTGGCTTCTCTCCCACCTTCCCATCTTCCAGAGTTACCTCATGTGTTTGAATCACTCACCTCTTACTAACACTGGAAAGTTAAAACTTCATGGAAAATCATCTATTAAACATTAGTCAGAACAAATTTTTCTTTCTAAGGGTAAGACTTCTAGTGTCATATGACACAGCCCTTACGTAGTCTCCATAATCTTTAAGCCATCTTCCCTTTCTGTTAAAGCTGCAAAATTCAACAAAGTTGCCAAACAAAAGTAATCAGTCAAGTAACTAACCTGGCCCAAACTTAAGGTTGTTCTAGGTTTTATTTTTATCTGCATGTCTTCAAGAGTAAGTAATTTGGGTCAGAAAGCAGGGCTGTTTTTGCCCTCTGGAAAACAATTTCTTTCCTGCTGACCTACCCTTTCTAAACATTCTGCTTGCCTGTGACTCGCTGCAGTGTGTAGAGACCACAAATTATGACACACTCACTCTTCTTCATGTGGCTAAGCCAACTCCAACTATTCAAGGCTACTCTGAATACAATACAGATGTAATGACAAGAAAGAACATAAAGATAAATGGCAACCACAATCAGTAACACTCACATTTTAAAAATGAATTGATTTCATTGTAAGAAAAAAAGATACTATGGAGAGGGCAGCCACAAGTAAAATCAGCTCAAGAAAATGGCATTTGTTGATTTTTGTTGTTCCCCATTCTTATTTGCATAACCTGTCTTTTAGAAAATGTTAGATGAGACAACCCACACAGGTTTTTACAAGACCCACAGGATATACCATGGAGGATTGCAGAAGCACTAATCAATGGTGTCCTTCTACTGGAACAAGTTATCAACTAGCCCTGCAGATATAGCATGTGCTGCCTTAAAGGGACTGAATTAATTTACTGACCCTGGCAACCACCTTTCTGCTTTCTGTTTCTATGGGTACAGACTCCACATGTAAGAGTGAACATGCAGTATGTGCCTTTCTATATCTGACTTAAATAAAGCTGGGGAGCAGGAGATAAAATAAATTCTAAGAGCAAGAGAGACTGAATTAACTATGGCTCGTCTACAAGTTAAGATCTTATTTACACTACTTTTTGAGGTACCATTTTCAACTGAAATTATGGAGATAAATGCGTTTCTGATCAGAGTTATAGAGCTGCCCTGTACCCTACATTGCTTAATTATACATTGACCATCTCATTTTTGTGCCACATCAAACTGAACACCAACATTACTTTTAACAAATGTGAATAAGCTATGCTAAAACTCTCTTTATAAAGTGGCAAAACAAAGTTGAAAATATACAGTTATTTGGAAAGATCAGATTTTCTCAGTAAGGATAGTTCAATCAAAGGACACTTGTTTAGATTGTTGGTTTGGGATTTTGCCCAAATTGCACAAAATTGGCTCCACAGGGTTCTTAAACTCACTATCGTACAATGTGTTTTGCTCAAACTCCTAAATGATGACTTTCCAGAACCTAACATTACTATACCTGTATGAATAAGTAAACTTTCTTTCTGCAAAATGTAAAATAAACCAGATGATAACTTTAAATCAGTATGTTCTTTGTACCAATGACTCTTGCTAAATAAATAGCAATTGATATATGTAATACTACAGGAGAGTTCTTTGATGACAAAATCCATCCAGCTGGAGAAAAGACAAATTTGGCACAGAAAAGAAACATACATCAATCAAAAGAAAGCAGAAGAAAAATAGCACTGAAAATGAGCTGGCATAATTGGGTCTTACACTTCTTTGCTAAAGGCTTGAGAATCGAGGCTAAGGGATTCTCAGAGCTTACTGGCCATATAATAGATAGGCCTGAGAAGCTTATCAATGACATTGATCTCATGATACAATAGTGATGAATTCTGGAGCCTTGACATATGTGGCAATGTTTTCAGTTGTGTGGTAACCACAGTGGTTTTTGCAGTGCCTAAAGAGATGCTGAACATCAATTTTACCTTGGCCTTTTATTGAAGAGGATAGTGCCAATGGAAATATTGGGAACTCGCCTCTTTCTTGTGAGTTAACAATATTTGTAAGCAGAAAGTCCATTAAAATCAAAGGAATACCGCTAAGTGCCTGGTAAGAGTTAGTCACATTAATTCATTTCCCATTAGAGATAAGTAAGTGATGAAAAGCTACCGGGTGTGTCTTTGCCAGTTAATTTGTAATTGTAAGAGCTTTACTTCTCGCCTGTGCGTTTGTAGGTGAAGTGGCATAAAGCACTTGAGCTTGCTGTGAGCATACAGCTTTAACTCACCTGCCTGTACATCATGACAATGTTAAACACCAGGCTCATATTAAGCACACCTGCCCTTGAACTAGTGAGAGCTGGGGCTCTGCTGGAAGAGAGTATCACTTTACTTCATGATTACATTCTAATGAGACCATTTCAGGTTTGAAATTCTTTTCGCTAGCTAAAAGAGAAAAAATGTTATTTCTCTGATGAGTACACACTACAGATTTAGGAATTCATTGAATATGCATTAAATACATTACACAAATTCTGCGTGCCAAATATTCTCGCTAAGTGTACTTGCCCACAGTATATGTGGATTATGAACTGTAAATAAATAATACAAATCATATCCAAGCATAATTTTTCATTGGATATTCATGAAAGCACTTCAAAATTTTTCATATTATTGGAGTCCTTAATAATAAAACTACCAATTAAAGAGGTTTCAGTTAAGCAGCTTTGCCTAATGGAATACTGGATAAATAAAGATATGAGTAAATCAAAAAAATTGTATTTTTTAAGGAACTAGGAAATACTACTAGTGGATATGTTGACCATCTTTGCAAAAATCACTCTGAACTTAATAATAAAAATAAGCTTTGCCACCTTCCATTGTCATGAGAAGGGAGAGTTATAGACTTACCTAAGAGGAATGTTATATAAAGTTTCAAGGAAATAGCAAGGAGTTTTGAATCAGAAATTAAAGGCAGAGCAAAAAGAAATACACATTCTAATTATTTCAAGTTTTGCTCTGGATTCCATATTTCACTCTGAAAAATTAACACAAAAATAAGAAAACATAAAATTATCACCTTTCTCCTTCTTATTAGCACCATTTATAAACTAGCTTTAACTTATGGTACTTATTAGATGTTACAGCCTGAAATAATTTCTATTACGAGAACTGTGGTGATTTTTATGTTTGATACATAGTTATTAATTAAGTATGTGAGCCATTTAGCTACTTGACATCTCTCTGAATGTGGCCTGCTAATTTAATTACTATACTTTAAGACAATAGAGTTCATTCAAATTTTACTTTCTTGCAATGTAAGATTCTCTGTCTGGCTGGAGATTTTTAAAAAATTGATCCAGTTAGTTACCAATTATTAAGGAGATAAATATGAAATAAAATAACTGTTCTATTATTATAATTCTTCTAATGTGAATTATTTTTATAACATTTCTAGCATTATTTTCTACCTGTAAAGTTTGATTGCAATAGAACACATGACAGATGCTTCCTAGTGCTTAATTTCTCCACTAAAAAATATAGCAGAAGTATGCTATGAAACTTTTATTTCCATCCTTTTTTGGAATCACAGAGCATGTTATTTGAATATAATGGAAGTGCTTCTGAAATAACAGAGAAAGAGGGAAAAGCAGCAAGTCAAAGCAACTATATGAAACAATTTCACAACTTGCTTACTCAGTGCTGAGATGATCCTGTTTATTCGGAGACACGACTTTCTGATAAATGAACTGTCTCTACAAAACTGGACTTATTTTTCTGACATAGGCAGCATTTTCCTTCACTCTGTGGGTTACTTGATCTCAGCAATAACAACACTAACACTGTAGAGGGCTGTAAACTTTTCAAGGCAATTTCTAGTCTCAAGTAATTCAATCCTCATTATATCCTGGTGAGATAACAAAACAGGCATCTTCTATATTTCTTTTGTATTTGTAAACCATTAGAAGTATGAAAAGAGTATATTTTCTATAATCTTGATGTAGAATAGTCTGCTTTCTTCACTAGGTGTCTTGGTGGTTGTTTTAGACAATTCTCCACCTTCTTGACCCTCTTCATTACCCTACAATCTGGCTTGACAGATTGTAAAATCAGTTTCTCAGAATCTCCAGCCTGCAGTGTAATTTGGCCAATGGCCTGCATCAACAGAAGACTTTAGAATGGAGAAAAAATAAGGTGAGGACATTTATCCTCTGGTTCCTCACAGTGGCTAGATGTCTAGAGAGTAGACTATTTCCTGCTAGCTGGTCGGCTGCCTCCATGGGTGAAGAGTGGTGACCCATTTGCTATTACTGCCTTTGAAGGTCAATTTACTAATCTGACATGATTGTTTTCTATGAGGAAACTGACTAACACTGTGTTGTTTGTTCATTCATTTGTTTTTTTTTTGTTGTTGTTGTTCTTATTGCTTTGCTGGCACATCCTACCTTATCATCCTTCCAAATATTGAATTTCTTAAAACTCATTCCTCGACTTTCATTTTTTTGGTATTCTTCTTGGTCTCATCTGTTCTCAGGGACATAAATCTTATCAATGAGCTAATAATTTCTCAGAGTGTATATCCAGCACAAAATCCTCTGAATTCTAGACTCATGCATCTACATAATGACAGACATATCTCCACCTGGAAGATAAACAAATTCATCAACACTAATACACCTGATACTGAGTACTCAGTTTCCACTTATCCCAATAACTGAAACTTCTTCTTCTTTTTTTTTTTTTTTTTGGTACTGGAGATTGAACTCAGGGGCACTTGACTACTGAGACACATCCCCAGCCCTATTTTGTGTTTTATGTAGAGACAGGGTCTCACTGAGTTGCTTAGCGCCTTGCCATTGCTGAGGCTGGCTTTGAACTCACGATTCTCCTGTCTCAGCCTCCCTAAGTGCTGGGATTACAGGCTTGTGCCAATGTACCCGGCTCTGTAACTTCTTATGTTAGTTATCTCCATTTCTGTAAGTTGGACCCACCTAATTTGTTAGCCAAGCCAAGTTGAGGAATTCCCACTTGGTTCTTTATCATCACTCAACAAACCAAATCAATAAATAAGGCCTATATGCTCAACTCAAGTAGAACATTTGTTAGGGCTTGAACATGAAGTGTCCCAAGAAAGCTCATGTGTGAGACAATGAAGAAATATTCAGAGGTGATACGATTATGAGAGCTATAAATTAATTAGTGAATTAATCCATATGAGGTAACAATTTGAAAGGACTACTGCACTAGGTGATGACTATAGGAAGGTGGGATGTGACTGAAGGAAGTTGGTCTCTGGGGTGTCCCTTCGGGGTTTGTATTTTGTCCCTGACAAGGAGCTCTCTCTCTTTCTCCGTCTCTTTCTCTCTTTCTGTCCTTTCTGGCTATCATAAAGTAAGGAGCCTTCCTATGCCACACCCTTCTGCCAGGATGTTTTTTCTCTCTCAGACTCTGAACTATTATAGAGTTGATGATCATGGGCTGGACTTATGAAACAATGACTGAGCCAAAATAAACTGTTGTACCTCTAATCTGTTCTTCTCAGGTGTGTGTGTGCACGCGTGCCTTATTTATTTATTATTTATTTATTTATTTATTTATGTCACAGCAGTTACAAATTGACTAAAACAGAAAATGGTATTAAGAATTGGATTCATTGCTAGTAACTAACATGACCAAGTAGTTTAGAGGCATTTGGACATTTGGAGCTGGCTTGTGCAAGGGAGTTGGAAAAGTTTGGAGATGTAGGCTGTATAAGCCTTATAATGTCATAAGCAGAGATTAGTGGGAGATTTGGTAGGAGCACAGAAATCCAGAATGATGACAGGACACAGGAGAGTAAGGATTGGGCTCATGGAGGTTCACAGGGAAATGAAGACTCTTGATAATCAGATAAGAGATCATTCATGTTACATTCTGGCAAAGAAATTGTCTACATTTTTCCCAAGTCCTAAGACTTTCTGTAAGGACTAATTTAAAGATGATGCACTACTAATGAATCTTCCAGAGAAAATTTCAAGGCAGTGCAGCATTCAAAAGATGGTATGAATATTGCTGTTGGCTTTTAGCTAAGTTTTCTTTGACAATCAGGACCAGAAATCAGAGCACAAAGTTTTGAAAAATTTACAGCTTGTCCAGAAAAGTGCATGTAAAATTGGGCCTAATGAAGTCATAGTAGCTGAAGAGATTATAGCCACTAAAAAGAGAGAAAATAGGAAAGATGGCTTGAGGGCATCTCAAAAACGGGAGACTATACCCACCTAAGGCCTCTGAGAAGAGATCAAAGGGGCACCCTGATTGCAGAGGCAGGACTAGGAAGTTTCACCATGTTCATTTGCCTCAGAGCTCAAAGGTGGCTGAAGCTATGGTCCAAGGAGCCCTGACTATTGCTGGTGATGGGGCAGGCCTTGGTGTTATCCGTGTGCTCATAGTTTTGCAGGAATGAAAGATGCTGGAGTTAGTGGACCATGGAGGCTTAACCAAGATTTCAGTGCCTGAGAATCCATTCAAAATGCAGCACAAGAGGTGAAGGAAGACAGCAGAGTAGAGAGGCTTAGTTTCCAAACTGCTCTGAGGTGTAAGATCAAGAAAGCAGATAAACAACTGCTTAGTGAAGAGGATGAAAAGAGGGATTTTACTAGTATTTAATACAGCTTGGGGACTCAGAAATTTGGATAGAATAAAAGAAAAGAAGAAAACCCACTGATCCACCACAGGCAAATCAAGGACTCTGCCAGATTTATCCAGAGAGTGAACCACACTATATCCTTGTGCAGGAAGGATGTCATGTGTCTTTCAGTTGTCCTTAGAAAGCCAAGGTAGAAGCCATATTCCCACAGCACTACAGTGGCCTGTGGCTGTGGGACCAAGCCCAGAAGCCCAGACCTGAGTAATCTGAGTTTGATCTAAAAACCAGACTCGGTGGAGCCCTACACCACACAACTCAGAGTGTGAAAACAAAACAAAACAAAACAGGAGAAATGCAAGTGTGGAGAATATAGGTAATTGAGCCCCAAGAGATGCCAGGGACCTCTCATCCTTTCAGTCTGGTGAAACACTTCTGGAACTCATAAATGAATTTAGCAGAGTAGCAGGATACAAAATTAACACCCATAAGTCAGTTGCATTCCTATACACCAATGATGAATCAGCTGAAAGAGAAATTTAAAAAACTACCTCACTCACAGTAGCCTTAAAAAAAAATCAGCCTAACAAGAAAGGTAAAAGACCAGATCTGGGTGCTGTGCCTGACTTGTAGGAGGCCTTTCTGAGCCTTGGTCTGTGCATGTGAGAAGCCAGCTAAGATCAGAAAAGAGCAGAGAAAACCCAGTAGTCACTGCATAGTGCAATACACAGGGAGAGCTACCAGTCACTGATGAAGATCAGTGTGCACAGGTGTCTCAGATGTACTAGGAAGTGGACAGAAACAAGCCACAGAAACTGCAGAGCCAGGACACAGAAGCTGCTTCACCTGCTGCCTCTGCATCCCTGGTAACTGCCTGCAGCATAGCTCCCATCCTCAGGTAAGACCCCTGACTATGACCTACCCTACACACTTAATGGCCATCACATTGTGTAGCTTTATGCTTGCTGTTGTCCTGAAACTTTCACTGTGATTCCTTTGTGGTCCTCCCATTTAGTACTTGGACCTTGACACATTGTGCTATGATTCTCCACATTTAATTTATTCAAAAGCAAGAATGCCTATTTTATATTGGTTGAAACAGTGTGGCTACACATTTTATGAAAATTCATTTTCTATAATAAAAACTAACATTAAAGAAAGAACATGAGTAATACCTGAGAAGATGGAAAGATCTCCCATATTCTTGGATAGGAAGAATTAGTGTTGTCAAAATAGCCATACTACTAAATTACAGATTTACAAATACAGGTTTAATGCAATTCCAATTAAAATTCCAATGATGTTCTTCATAGAAATAGAAAAAGCAGTCATGAAATTCATTTGTAAAAATAAAAGGCCCAGGATAGCCAAAGTAATCCTTAGAGAGAAAAGTGAAGCATCACAATTCCCAATTCTAGACCTTAAAATATACTACAAAGCTATAGTAACAAAAGCATAATGTTATTGGCACCCAAACAGGCATGAAGACCAGTGGAACAGATTAGAAGACAGAGATGAAACCACATAAATTTAGTTAACTCATACTAGACAAAGGCACCAAAAACATATATTAGAGAAAAGATAGCCTCTTCAACAAATGGTGCTAGGAAAAATGGAAATCCATACATAATAGAATAAAATTTAATCCCTAACTCAACTAAAAGTGGATCAAAGACCTAGGTATTAGACCAGAAACCTTGCACCTACTATAAGAAAATATAAACCCAACACTCCAACATGTTGGCTTTAGAACTGACTTTATCAACAAGAGTCCTAAACCACAGAAGTAAAATCAAAAATCATAAATGAGATGGTGTCAAACTAAAAAGCTTCTTCACAGCAAAGGAAACAATCAAAAGCATGAAGGGAGAGCTTATAGAATGGGAGAATATCTTTGCTAACCATACCTCAGATGAGGTGCTAACTTTCAAGGTATACAAATAATTCAATAAGCTTAACACCAAAAAAAAAAAAATGCAATTAATAAAGGGTCAAAAGAACTAAACAGACACTTCACAGAAGAAGAAATATGAATGGTTGGTCAATGGACATATAAAAAATGTTCAAAATCTGTACCAATTCTAGAAATGAAAATTAAAACTACACTGAGATTCATCTCACTCCAGTCAGAATGACAATTATCAACAATAAAAGTTACAATAAATGTTGGTAAAAATGTGGAGAAAAGGGTACACTCATATATTGCTAGTGGGACTACAAATTGGTTCAACCACTTTGGAAAGCAGTATAGGAGATTCCTCAAAAAGCTAGGAATGGAACCACAGTTTGACCCAGTTATACAACTCCTTGGTATATATCCAAAAAAGTTAAAATCAAAGTTCTACAATAACACAGCCACATCAATGTCTACAGCAGTACAAATTACAATAGCTAAACTATAGAACCAAACTAGATGCCCATTAACAGATGAATAGATAAAGAAAATGTAGTTTATATATACAATGGAATATTACTTAACCATAAAGAACAATGACTTTATGACATTTGCCAGTAAATGGGTAGATCCGGAGTCTATCAGGCTAAATGATCTAAGCCAATTCCCCCAAATCAAAGGACAAATGTTCTACTGATAAGTGGATGCTAACCTACAACAAGGGAGAGGGATGAAGAGTAGAAGTTCAGTAGATTAGACAAAGGGAATGAAGGGAAAGAGGGGGGATGTGAAAAGAAAAGATAGTAGAATTAATTTGGCATAATTTTCCTATGTACACATATGAATACACCACAGTGAATCTCAGTATCATATAAATCTACAAGACTGGGATCCTAATTAGTATAAGATACACACCATGTTTGTGTAGATATGTCACAGTAGACTCTGCTGTCATGTATAACTAAAAAAGAACAAATAAAAATTCAAAGTGTAGCAGGATTGAAATCCCCTTCATGCAGAACCAAGGAAAGTAATGCATGAAAATGTGAGAAGGAATCCAAAGCTACAGTGCAGATCCCAGAGATTAAGAGATGAAAGGTGTAGGAATCAAGCAGAGACAAGTCAAAAGACAGAAAATGTGTATATCAACCAGCAAGGTCATATGGGTGGAGCTACACAAGTCTTTTGGAGAATATCACAATGTCATGTGCCATGCCCCAGATACTTGATATGGAACTACAGGGCCTGTTTACACAGCTGGATTTTGATCTTGCTTCGGTTCCATCCCTTCTTTCTAGGTCCCTATTTTTCCCCTTTGATATGAATGTGTTTACTCTGTACCATTATATATTAAACATATATAACTTGCTTTTGATCTTTACAGGTACTTACCACTAAGAGTTTGCCATGAGTATCAGATGAAATTTTGGACTTGGACTTTTGAGCAGTGCTCGAACCGTATGGGCTTTCTTGGAAATGGACTAAATATATTTTGAAATGTGAGCCAGGCATGAACTTTCAGGGTCAGGGGCAAAATATTAATGGTTGGATATGAAGTATTCACCAAAATCTTATGTGTGAGACAATGCAGGAATATTTAAAAGTAATATGATTAGAAACAGAGCTATAACCTAATTAACCCTCCATGGAGCCCTTCTGACATGATGTGCTGCTTCACCTCAGGCCCTTAGCTATGGAGTTGGCTGACCTTGGACTGAATCTCTAGGAACCATGAGTTAAAATAAATATTTCCTCCTCTAAGTTTTTCTTGTTAGTTGTCTTGGTCAAAGCAACTAAAAGCTGATGAAAACAACATTCTAAGTTTGTCTAAGTCTATTCTAAATTTATCTAATTCTATGTTCCATGGTCGTAGTCTAAGATACCATGATATAAACATCAAACTGTGTATAGATCCATCACTTCCCTATCCCAGGTTAGGCAACTTTTGGCAGCCATTGGTGAAATATCCAATAATAAAGGATGCATCATGTCATGTATATGCTAAAATCGATCAGGCTTCTGATTGTTTCTCTAACTTATTATAAAGTATAATCCCTTTGTTCCTAAGCTCCTGCCATAGCATCCTCAAATTTGTTGATCGTGACAAGCTCGTTGCCATTTCCACAACTGTATTTCTTCTATGTACAATGTCTAATCCTACTTTTTTTTTTTTTTTGCAGGGCAGTTTTCTTTTCAGCCATTTTCACCATCAAAGGAAATCCTCTCTCCATGTTTTCTTTTTATTGATACCAGGGATACTTAACCACTAAGCCACATCCCCAGCCCTATTTTGTGTTTTCTGTAGAGACAGGGTCTCACTGAGGTGCTTAGCACCTCGCGGTTGCAGAGGCTGGCTTTGAACTCACAATTCTCCTTTCTCAGCCTCCCTAAGAGCTGGGATTACAGGCGTGTACCATCACGCCCAGCTTCCATGTTTTTGCATCAGGCTTTTTTCATGTGACAGAACCAAAAATCTGTACTGCAATTTCCATGATCTGATTATTACCTTTTCTCAGAAACTCTCTAAGGACAGGAACCATGTCAACTCCATGTACTATTTCATTTTTTCATGGCATAATACAGTATATTGCACTTGGTGGTTGAATGAATACAAACTGGAAAAGTATTTTACTCTAAGAAAGGCTGTACATTATAAAGACTTTTAAGCCTAAAGTAACATTTCTGGCAGGAAACTAAACATAGATTCAGAAGTCTTAAGATCAATCTAGTTCCAGCTATACTCATAACATAACAAGTCAAGGAACAGTTCTAAATGATACATTAACTTGTAATTAACTACCCTCCCCATTCCCTATGTTCACAAATAATCTGTGAAGTTAAATAAATACCACTGAGGATTTTAATAATAGTATGCTCTTTTTAATAATAGTATGCTCTTTAACTTTTTAATAATAGTATGCTATCTTCCTGGTTACGAGACAGCCATCAGGTTATGTGACTATGACTATATGTTTTCTGTGCCTCAGAGTTTTCAACAGTGGGCTAATTACATCTGTCAATAACTTTTGAAAAAATTCACTAAGCTATTGTAATTAAAAATTAGATGTAGTAAGCATTCAGTCAATAACACTATTATTACTTGCATTTGTTAGTTCACTGATTATCTTCCCTTTCATGGGTAAAATATCATTTCACTGTCTTCACCTTTGAAGTATTTGCTGTAGCATAATAGAATGATGAATACAATGTGACAAACGTAATTTCTAGTCTTAGACAACTAATTATCTGTGTGAAATTAGAATAAAAATATAATCTTTCTTAGTCTCACTTTTACTATGCCACAAAATGCAAACTTGAGAATAGATGAACTTAACATTTCCTGTCAATCCTAAGATTAAAAGAGTTTGGTGAGCAAATAATGATAAAAAATGTTTTATTGCCTGGGCAGTAGATTTCTAGCATTTAAAAAAAATTTTAAGAAAGTGATGTGATCTCCTTGTAAGTAAAGAAATGCACAATTTCAAAACGGTGACAATATTTTCTGAAGTTCCAGAAAGAATTCACACTTCTCAGAGAATTGAGAAGTGGAAGGGAGCCTGGGGAGCATTTGGTATAGCCCACATTTGGCAGATGGTGAGGTGAGAATTGATAGCTTTCCTATACGCCAAATCAAAACCAAGTGCCCAGGCTTTACACATGATCAGGTTTATCATTTTGAGAAAGCAAAATACATCCTCCTCATGAAAAAGTAATAAGACATCAATAAGACACCTTTTGCTTGATTGGCAAAGAATAAACATTTACCCTGAATTCTCAGTTCCATTTGAAAAGAAAAAAATAAATAGCTCAAATAGTACAAATAGGAACTGCCAGAATGCTAAAAGCATGCAAAATGCTAACAGCACTTGTTCAAAGCCTTTAAAAATGTAATTAGATGGGAAATAAATTGTTTTATTTTATCAATCTTGTCTTATGGAACATTTAAGATGGTAGATGATGTACTTAACTTTAGTTTCAATAGAAGTTAAGCTATTAACATTTAAGATTTACCTAGAAAAGAAGAGTCTGTGAAGAATGAAAATCATTGTCCTTTGAGCTGTACTTTAAGGTCAAAATATACTAATAGTGAATATATACTAATAGTAAAACAGGTTTGAGAATTCCAGCCATTAGTATTCACATCCATGTAAACAGTAGTAGAATGGAGAGCTCACTGCACCCAAGCTCCTGTGTTGACAAGTATTTTCTCCTGCTTTTGGAATTACAGTGTTCTTAGGCAAGGCAAACCATCTGTGGGCACATGGAGTTCATATCTCTCACTTAACACAATAGAAAAATATAAAAATCAAAGACAATCATGAGTTTACCTATCAAGTAATGTTCTTTTTTAGCAAAAATTACATGTAGATACAAAGTTAATAAAGTGTACTACAAAATTTTTCACATACAGTTATACAATTCAAAATAACTAAATAACAATTAATGTACCATGAGGTGAGCTTTGTGCACATAAGAAAAGAGTGAAGTCTTTTTAATAAGGTCTGTGAGTTATAGATTAAGCATAAGAGTTGAGATACATTTGGTCCAATGTAAATATTGCATGTTCAATTCTTGTTTTCAGTTAAGCTGTATATTGTCCTTTTGGGGTATGTGTTTTAAAGTACTTTTTCCCCTCTAATGACATTAATATTTTGCATATGTTCACATGAATTCACACCACATTTTCAAATGGCTCATTAGCAAGCCTTTGCTGTTCGCATCCCAACTGGGCTTCCAACCAACCATAATTCCACTACTATCCTCCATTCTATGACAAGAGCTTCTGGAGCCATCAGGTCTAAATGAGGCCAGCATGACTTTAAATAGTAGTTTATGGACTGAGGACAGTTAGGAATTTCCTACTTGGCCTGAGAAACCTTTGAGTCCAGGGGTGAAAGCCAATGGGTGAGAATCTGTGCACCTGTGAGGTGGACAGTGTTATTCTCACTGAAGCGCTTAAGGGAAGGGAAGTGTGGCCTATATCAGGGAAGACAAGAAGAAATGTAGGCAAGAAGAAATGATAGATCCGGGCTTCTCTATGTCCTGAGCTTGAGGGTTCTGCACAACATGTAGTTAAGGTACAGATTATTTCTTTCCAATGTTTTAGCACAAGATTGGCAAGCTTCTCACCCACAGAAACAGAGATGTTCCATCATTTTATTGATTTTACTTAATAGCCAGAATTTTAGGGATCAACAGAAAGATCTTTAAGAGTCAATTATGAATAGGCAAAGTTTCTAGAAGGTACAAGGGTGCTTTGAAACAACAACAAAAAAAAGATGAGTACTTGAAGAGATTCAAACAGCTATACACTCAAAAGACAAGGAAATACATAATTTAACTTTGAAATTCAACTATTCAGTGGATGTTTGAAGAAGTTCGTGATTGTTAGATGATTTAAAAGTTCAAGTTGAAAATATATCTCAAATAATACAGTAAAAAATGTGCAAGCAAGAATCATGAGTGAAACTTTATGAGATCTAGAGAAGACATTCATCATATGTTCACTGATATACACAACCTCCATAAGAGACTGGAATATCTTTAAGTTTTAAGAAGAAACAACCTTCCTGGAAGATGTCATTTATAATGTGCATGTGTTTATCAGTGACAATGAGGCGCAAACCTCAGCTTGGGGATTACCCTGAAAAAGATGATAGCAACAGTGCATACAAGGCCTTTGCTAGTATAAGCCCTTTAGAATGTGCAGAATGGTTTCACCTGCTTCACCTCACGTGAAATTTATAAAAGCATTATATGACAAGGATCAAAAACATAATTCTACACCACGGATGAAGAAATTTTATACCAAAGAACAAAATACATCATAAAGAATATATGCCTATTAAATTTCTCATCTAGGTGTAGGAATGAGGTGTCTAACTGTTCAATTAACTTTTTATAAAAGTATTTAAGTTATACTTATTGATTAAATTATGTATATGTATTGCTATTAACTTTTTCTTAAAGTTGACTTTTTATTGTCAATAATCATTTTGGAATTCTGAGAAGCCACTTTATAACAACAAAATATTTTAAAGGGGAAG
>PVHX01022152.1:0-28243 GCA_004024805.1 Geosciurus inauris | reverse complement strand
CAGTTACCTTGACTCATGATGATTTAATCACAGATTTCCCTGGGTAAAAACTAAGACAAAAAGAAGGCAGGTAAAAGAGATTTAAATGCACTTCCATTTCCTATGAGTATAGGAAAGATAAAGAGGTGGAAATAAGAGATTTTAAAAGATGCTCTTAAAAGACAAAATTGGCACTTTACAAGGCCTCACTGGTTTATTCATCACACATTCATATTTTAGGTGTAGCTTGTTACTGAAAATAAAGCCCCATTCAAAGAGGCTGAAAAAAATTTCACACACTCTGGGGAGCCAGATGGTCTGTTATTCATAAAATTCTATCACTTCAGGACAGTATGAAAGTTTTAAACAAACAGAGGCCATAAAGTATACTGAATTTCAACTGGAAAGAAGGTATTTTTAAAATGTAGATACATAAACTAAAATACCCAGTAGTTGATGAATACGGATAAGTTATTTTTGACTTTAAGCTGCTATAAGGAAGTCATTGGTTAGTTTACTGCTAAGAGTATTTCCTTTTGTCTTTGAGCATCAAAGCAAAGGACAAATAGCTGAAGTGGGTTGACCGGAAACTAAGAAATAAAAGGAGAAAAGTGATATAGATGGATCTATTACCTGCGGGGATCTACTGTTTTTTAGACATTAGTGTATGACATTTGACATGCTAATGCTTAGAGCTCTCAAAGCTGTAAAAGAGTTTGTGTTATTGCTGTGAAACAAACATCTTAGAAAGAAAAATGCAGAGTGAAAACTGATTTAAAAAGTAGGAACCAGAGGGATGGTGAGAGGAAGGAAGTGAGAAATGGAAGAAGAGAATGAAGGAAGAAGGGAGACAGAGATGGAGATGAAAGAGAGGAAAGAGGAAGACTAAGGATAAAATAAGGAACATACCACAACCTATAGTGATCAAAATTGCATGGTATCAGCTTTCAAAACAGATGCAACAGAATAGAAAGCCTAGAATTAACCCACATATCTAATTGATATTTGACAAAGGTGCTAAGAATACACATTGAAGGAGAGTCTTTTTTTAAAAAAAATCATGTTGGGAAAATGGACATTCACATGCAGAAAAAATGAAGCAAGACTCCTATCTCTTACCAGTTACAAAAATCAACTCAAAGTGGATTAAAGAATTAAGTGGAAGAACTGAAACTACTAGAAAAAAACATGAGGAAATATACGGGAAATGCTTCAGGACCTTAGACTGATCAAGGCTTTTTATATAAAACTCTCAAAACAAAGGAAATAAGACCAGAATAAACAAATAGGATTACGTCAAACTAGAAACATTCTGCACAGCAAAGAAAACACTCAATAGAGTACAGAGACACAGAATGTGAGAAAATATTTGAAATATACCCATGTTATAAAGGATTAATATCCAGAATGTATAAGGAACTGAAAAAAATTCAATAGCAAAACCCAACAAATAGCCCAATTAGAAAATAGGAAATATAGCCGGGCGTGGTGGCGCACATCTGTAATCCCTGCACTTTGGGAGGCTGAGACAGGAGAATCGCGAGTTCAAAGCCAGCCTCAGCAATGGCGAGGCGCTAAGCAACTCAGTGAGACCCTGTCTCTACATAAAACACAAAATAGGGCTGGGGGTGTGGCTCAGTGGTGGAGTACCCCTAAGTCCAATCCCTGGTACCAAAAAAAAAAAAAAAAGGAAAAAGAAAATAGGAAATAGGTCCAAATAGATACTTCTCAAAAGAAGACATCCAAATAGTCAACAGGTACATGAAAAAAATACTCATCACTGATTATCTTGGAAATGCATATCAATACCGTAGTGAGCTATCACCTCATCATAAAAATTCCTATTATCGGCCTCATCCCAGTAAAAATGCCTATTACCAAAAAGACTAAAGATAACAAGTGCTGCCAAGGATGTGGAGAAAAGGGAACTCTTGCACACTGTTGGGGGAAAGCAGTATGGTCATTTCTCATAAAATTAAAAATAGAAATAATATATGATTCAGAAAGGCCAGAACTGGTTACATAGCTAAAGGAAATGAGATCCATATGTTGGAGAGTCATCTGCAGCCCCATGCTCATTGGAGAACTATTCACAGTAGCCAAGAAATAAAAACAACCTAAGTGTCCATTGACATATGAATGGGAAAAGAAAATGTGGTACATAAACTTAACGTGGTACAATTCAGCCACTTAAAAAATGAAACCTGTCACTTGTAGCCACATGGCTGGAACTGGGGATCATTATGTTAAGCAAGATAAGTCAGACATAGATAAGTATCACATGATCTCATTCATATGTGGAACCCAAAAACATTAATCTCATAGAAACAGAGAATAGAATGGTGGTTAGCAAAGTGTGGGGATAGTAGAGAGGTGAGGAGGGATAGGAAAAGGTTGATCAATGGCTACTAAGTTACAGTTAGGAGCAAAAAGATCTAGAGTATTTTTGCACAGTATGGTGATTATAGACAACAAGTACGTACTGTGCATTTCAAAAAGCTAGAAAAAAAGGATTTTGAAAATTTTCATCACAAATAAATTATAAAAGTTTCAGGACATATATATGTTTAACCTAATTTAACATTGCATAATATATTCATATATCAGACATTACATGTTACCCCATTAATATGCACAACTTATGTTTTTGTGTCAGTTAAAAATAAAAAAATAGTCTGACAATTAAATTTTCCAGTTACAAAGAGATTATTCTGACAGTAAGAAACCGCAAGATGTTATTTTATTAGATGTCATTGTTTTTATAAACAAAGCTATTATATCATAGAAATCTGGATTTTTTGTAGTGATTGAAATGGTTTAAATGCAAAAGTGAATTAGAATATTAGAATTAGAGTTGAATTCTCAGAATCACACACCAGAGAATCATAACTTGAGGTTGTCATGTAATGAAAATTTTGGTCCCAAGTACTTCACTTTACAAATAAATTTGTAATATGCAAATTTTAATTTCTAATTTAATTGCTGGCTAACTGTGTCTTTTGAGATTTAATCTGTAAGATGACTCAGTTTTTGTCTCAAGGGATAGCGGAGTGGTTTTTATTGTATCCAAAATATAAAGGCAGTATCATCTTTACTCTCCTACCCTCTCAAGCTCTGCTGCAGTGATCATGGACCACTTGTGCTCCCTAAATATATCACCATCTCTTTTGACTGAATGAGCAAAATCCCATTCTGCTTTTCCTTAACATGCCCTCCTCCCTCCTACTCCCTGACCCCCTTTACACAAACCTGAACTTGTCAATTCCTATTCATTTTACAGGCACCACCTCCTCTGGGATGATTTTCTTGCCTGGATCTTCTTGGATAGGAAGCCCTCATCTCATTTCCTGAATATCTCCCTATACTAGCCCCTAATACACTAAAGTCACTAAAGTCTGTTCACCTTCCTGACAATCTCTTTGAAAGGTAAGGATAGTTTGTTCTCATGCGAAATACATTACCTACCAGGCACTGTTATTTAGCTACCTCAAAGTTTCTTCTTGTCTTCCCTGACTGTATTCAACTTTCTGAACTCCTTTGCTGCTAGAGGCGGTCCATAGTCCATACTTCTGGTCAATTATATGTAGGTATAAGTTTCCATGGATGGCACCCCTTTCCAGATTAATACCACTGATGCATGTAAGCAATTGAAAAAAAAAAATGGCTACACATCTTTTCATGCTTCTCCCATCAAAAGGGATTCTAGGTCCCCCTCCCTTGAATCTGGGCTGGATTTTGACTGTTTTGACCTGAAGAATTTGATGAAAGTGAGGAAAGCCCTCTTACTTGAATGGAGTCTCTTGTAGTAATCCTGTGCCATAGTCTATGTGTTTGGGGTCAGAGAATCTGTCTCTTTAGCTCATAAATCTTCACCTTGAAAGAAACTGCATTCATGGAACCAGAATCCAAGACCCACATGTCTGAAATCTTCTATCTCCCTGAATATAATACAAATTGTGAGGTCTTACATCTTGATCCTAAATCTGCCACCATGAAGGATTGAGACTTTTTGGATCTTGGGAGAGGTAAATGTATTTCTGTATGTGGAAGAAATATAAATACTTTATGACAAGAGTGCAGACTTCAGTAGAGATGAAGGTAAATTCTTTGCCATTACTACTGAGAGTTGGAGAATGGGGAAATGTCTACTTCTCTTGAATATTGGCTTTGACCAATAATTCATGGTAGAAGTAATGTCATGCCACCTTGCAAGCTTAACTGGCCCTTTTCTCTTCCCTTTGGAGTCCTTAGCTACCATATAAGAAATCTGATTACTCTGAGGAGACTATGCTGTGAGGAAGCCCAAGGTAGCCATGTGGAGAGGCTGTGTAAAGAGGGAAAAAGAGATGCTTGTGCAACTCTCAGTTATTTCAGCTCCCTTCCCCATTGAATCATGACAAAGCTTGAAATGTCAGTCAAAACTGAACAGACAGCTGAATTGCACATTTAGAACTCTGCATCAGCCTCTCCCTGCAAGTGCCTCTAGATAGTTTGCATAGAAAACCTCCAATTTTCACTACTTCTTATTCTGTCGTAACTGAAGCTGACGAGAAGGGAAGCTGAGAGCCCCTACCCTTGCGTGCGCATGTTCTCTCTCTCTCTCTCACTCTCTCTCTCTCTCAGGGATACACAGCCCAAGAAACAGAAAAGACCATAAGGTATAGGCAGGACATCCATTCCTGACAACAGTTTTGACAGCCTCAGCACAAAGTCTTCATTTCTCATTGTTCTTTTTTTTTCTTTTCTTCTTTTCTCCTTTTGCTATTTAATGTGAGTATAAATCTGCATGTGTATGTTCTAGCTGTTGATTGGCTTGTGGATACATGCATGCACAATTTTTTCTCTTCATTTTAATCACTAATTTTATTAGTGATTAATTTTCCTTTCTTTGTATTTCATGTTTTAGTTTTTTTTTTCTTTCCTCAATCTTTCATTATGTCACCTTGTTTTGATTTTAGAGGAGTAAGGGATTTTTGTTTATGTGCTTTGGTTTGTTTTGGCTCTTATTTTCTGTTTCTCTTACTCCCCTTCTTTCCTCTCTTCCTCTTCAATAGCTGAATTCAATTATTCTCTTTCTCTCTTTTGTTATTTTATTTCTCTTATTTTTTACTCCTTTTTTCATAATCAGCAGTTGCTACCTCTCTCCTGCTATACTTCTGTTTGCCTTTTGAATATTTTCAACTTTCTTCACCTTCCAACTTCATTTTTCTTTCCTCTTAATGACCTGTAATTTTACTATTTTTAAGAACCATTTAGTTTACATAATTGCTGCACCCACCATTCATGCTGTTGTGGTTATTAATACAGGGGAGATTGACACCCACTGTATATTTTAATGCTAGATCAAGTTCACACTTTATTGTTGCTGTTTTAAAATACTGAAACCATTTTTCTTTTTGCAGTAATTAACAGTGCACATGCCATAATAGGAACTGAATTTTTATTCTAATGCTGTGTATTGATGACTGCTGTTGCTCTTGCTGTTGCTTCTTTCCCCCTTTTATGAAAGGGGCTGGGAAGTGACTAGTACACTAATACACAGGGGAGAGATTCCATGGCTGAACGATACCCACAACTCAGCAAAGTGACAGTGTACCTTCTTCCACCACAAACTAACCTGGCCCAAATCTCAACAATACTTTAGCACATAGAACAGGTATTATGGTTTGGATATAAGGTGTCCCCCAAAAACTCATGTGTGATACAATGCAAGAGGGTTTGGAGGAGAAATGATTGGGTTATAGCCTTAATCTAATCAATGAATTAATCCTCTGATAGGGATTAACTGAGTGATAACTGCAGTTATCACTAGGGTGTGGTTGGAGGAGTTGGAATTGGGGCACAGCTTTGTGGTATATATTTGTATCTGGCAAATGGAGTTCTCTTCTCTCTCTCTGCTTCCTGATCCCCACGTAAGCCACTTCCCCCTGCCACACTCTCCCACCATGTCGTTCCCGTCTCACTTGGAGCCCTGAGGAATAGAGCCGGCCAGCTACAGACTGAGACCTCTGAAACCATGAGCCCTCAAATAAATTTTCTTCTCTACAGTTGTGTTGGTCAGGTCATTCAGTCACAGCAGTGAAACAGCTGACTAAAACAATAGGGGAGACAAACACCCCAAACTAATGACCAAGCCCCAAGGAGGAATGACTAGAGGGGGACATCGTGTGCCACCCTTGGATATCTAATCCTACAGCAAAATCAGAGAAAGATTCCAAAAAATAAGGCTCAAAATGTTCACAGTGTTATAGCAGCTTTAAAAGAATGAATAAATTCAGCAGTTCTGCAGCGGTAAATTGAAAGACAATGGCCAATGTTATCAGAGTAATAAAAAAAAGTGTTCTAGCTTCTCTTGCCTAAAGCTTTAATCTCTATGGCATAATGGGAAGAGTACATTGAGGCCTAGGGATAGAGCACAAGAATTGGAGTTAATTAGGTCTGGTAGACATTTCTCAATTTGTCACTTAATGACTTTATAATCCTGAGAAAGTTTTTTCAAAAGCCTGAGTTTTCTCTCCTGTCAATGCTATGGGATCTTCAAAGGGAAGGTTGCTTGGAAGAGTATATGAGACCGTATATATAAAATGTCTACTCCAGAACTTGACTCAGAGAGAAGAAATAAATGACAACTGTTTACTGTAAAGAAAGTGGAATACTTAAAACTTAGCCCCCACAATGCACTTATGAGATTCTCTTTTTAAAATGAGTTTGGAGGATTATATGTTGTTTCTTCACTCCTGTAAAAATCTACTCTCTGCCTTTAAAATGGGAATAATATGTTGTGATTCTATACAACTTACAACTAGAGAATTGATGTTATCCTATATCTATGTACAATGAATCAATTTGCACTGTTAACATGTAAGCCTAAATAAAACAAATAAAACAAAAAAAAAATAATTGGAGATTAGAACTACAGTAAAAATAAATAAATAAATAAATAAAATGGGAATAAAATAATTATAAACCAATAAAAAGCCAGGCTTGGTGGCACAGCCCAGCTACTCAATACAAGGTATTGAGTAGGAGGAAGGAGGAAGATGGCAGGTTTGAGGCCAGTATTAGCAATTTAGTGAGACCCTGTCTCAAAATAAAAATAAAATGGCTTGGGGATGTGCTCAAGGATAGAGTGCCCCTGGCTTCAATACCTTGTACTGCAAAAGGAAGGAAAAATGAAATAAAACACCAAGGTATTAACATTTGGTATAATTTAGATTTCAAGCCTTCTAAACAGAAGTATTGAAGAAGAAGTAAAAACTACTTTGGAAATACTGTATCAGAAAAAACTAAGAGTTTTCCAATATCGAGTTTAAGATAAAACAACTTAGTAGTAAAATGAAATAAGGAAGAACACCCAAAATTATGGTATCTCAACAAAACAACCATAACAAATATCTAAGGAATACTCACCGTTACAGTGGCTGAGTGGCTAAGTGACTTCCTCAATTTCTCCAGTAAGCATTCTCTGAACATTTGTTCTTTCAAAGAGTAATTTATGAGCCGAGCGCGGTGGCTCAAGCCTGTAATCCCAGCACTTAGGGAGGCTGAGACAGGAGAATCGTGAGTTCAAAGCCAGCCTCAGCAACAGCGAGGCGTTAAGCAACTCAGACCCTGTCTCTACATAAAACACAAAATAGGGCTGGGGATGCGGCTCAGTGGTCAAGTACCCCTGAGTTCAATCCCCAGTACCAAAAAAGAGTAATTTATGAAAAATAATACGTTAGGTCGGCTGGAGATCTCACAGGAGGTGGACGCAGAGTGTACAACGTGGAGAGTTCCACATGGCCGCAGCAGACGCAGGACATGCAGCGTGGTGGATTTCGCGTAGCTGCGGCGGGTTTAGGGCCTAGATTTGGAGCAGCTGAGGGGAATGAAGCATCAAGCAGCCCGCATGCACAAAGGAACAGCCTACCAGATGCTGATATGTAAGCAGTAATGGCACCTCCTACCAATCAGTGGACTTTTCCTGACTCATCCCAGAAGGACTCTGACCTCGGCAGGATCCCCTGACCAATCCCAGGGAACGCAGTACTCTAGATACCTTCTCTTCCTATCTCATAGCCCCTTCATTCCTGCCTTAAGGCCTCCCCTTACTGACCGGGCCCTTTAAATTTTCTTTACCACGGAACACTTGAGCCACTTTCCTGGACACACTCTGATGGATGGGAGCATTCAGCCTGAGACCGTGCATTTCCAATAAAGCCTTGCCCAGTGATTTTAATTCGCTGCCTTTTGATCATCTGGCTTTACAATACATACTCTTGAACTATACTTTTGCATGTAATAAAATAGAATGTAGTCTCTATATTTAATGACACACTAAATGAGATCCTTACAACTTAATATGTACTTAGACCTATTTACTCATGTGATAAAGATTTTCCAGAGTTCACAAAAATTTTCTTTACAGAGATAGCTCATTTCTGTGACGTGATATTGTGAAGCCTTATTATTTGCTTCAGAGCCCAAGTATTCCTCACAATATCACAACCAGAACATTTGTTTCTTAACAGTGACAAGTTCCAATGTTTCTGCCTTTGGGAAAGAGACAAGGGTCATAAGCTGAGGATATTGATTTCATTCCTTCCTGTTTTGGGGGACCTGAAAGTGAGCACTGAATAAGCCATTTTCAAGATAATCATCTTCAAAGTGGCTTTCTGGGAGATCATCTTTAGAAATAACACTTGGAAAAGGAGGCAATAATTTGCACCTAATGGACATGCATTGTGCAAAATTCTTCCTTTTTGAAGAAATGCTTTTGCATATGAAAAGTCAGGCTAAAATTAACTTAAAATATAGGAGTGTACTAACTGATTTTTCCTTATTTTACAGGGTTGAAAGTCTTTACTTAGTCAAATTATTCATTGAGTAAGTGATTTTTCAAGTGGTGCATCCATTTCAGTAAACAGACTTTAAAAGTAACCCTTCAGGGGGCTGGGGCTATGGCTCAGTGGTAGAGTGCTCGCCTAGCATGCGGGAGGCACTGGCTTCGATCCTCAGCACCACATAAAAAATAAAATAAAAGCTATTCTGTTAACCTACAACTAAAAAATAAATATTTTTTTTTAAAAAAGTAACCCTTCAAGGGAGAAGGACATCTTTGTGCCAGCCCATTGTAAATCATTAGGGCACATAACTGCAGAAAGCCAAAAATAACAAAACACCCTACAGAAAACCCAAAAGGAGAAACAATACCAAAATTAAACTAATACTTTTGGAAATTTCATTTACATAATACTGGAGCAAGGGAGAGTTAGCTTTTCTTCCATAGAGGCCTTCCACCTTCAAACATTACTTAAAAATAAAAAAGAAACTTAAAAAGAAAGTAAACAGAAAGCCACATTCTATGCATTGTCTGTTATGGATGCTGGAGTCAGGAAAAAAAATAAGAAATCATCTTTGCTCTTGAGAGTTGCCAGTTTAATGACAATTACAGTTAGAGTTTGCATGTACTTTCTCTGGGTAAAAGCAACAACAGCAAACCATTATTTATAGTTTTCCTGCTTCATGGCCTAGCAAATCTCTAATCAAGAACAAAGAAAATAAATGCTTCTTGAAATGGAAATTTTCAATTACCTGGTGCGTTATTCAGCTTCATGTCACTACAGTAAATACCTGAGGTCAATTCATAGAAAGAAAAGGTTTGTTCTGACCCATAGTTCTGGAGGTTTGGGTCCATGGCTGGTCGGCCCTGTTGCTTCTGGGACTGTGGTGAGGCAGCACATTATTATGGAGAGCACAAGCTGGAGCAAAGTCGAAACTCAAGTTTTAAGATGAAACTAGATTCTCTGCTTCACCCATTTTTTTCTGGGTTCTTGTTTCACAAATTTGAGGAATAAAACCTACAGACAATAATAGCAGGAAAGAGTAAACAGAGTAGGATTTATTTATGTGGAAAGAAATAGAACTCTTGATATCCAGGAGGGGGTGTGATAGCAGGAAAACCCATTTTGCTGTGCCGATTTAGGGGCTTATGTGGCTTGGGTAGGGCATGTAAAATAGGCATTGGAAAAGTACCAGTCATTCGTCAAAATCTATGTAAAACAGGCATTAAAAAAAAGCATCGGGGCTATTGCCTTTAATTTTTAATCCTTCTTCTAACTCCCATCCAGGCTCCTCCTACGTTCCATTTCCCTGCCTCTGGCACAAAGGGGTTGACTAGAGTGTCCCCACAGGTGAGCCCCATTGTGTTTTACATTTGAAGAAGGCCTTGATGGTGGCCGTTAATGTGTTCACTGGTCGCCTCCTGGTCTGGTCTCTGCCCTTGACTGGGGCACACCATCCTGACTGCCTTGTCATTCTGTCTATTCTATTCTATTCTCAAAGCCACTTACCTTCCGAGCACCACAAAAGAGAGCAAATGAACGGGGCTGGGGAACCACCATCCCCTTCAAGGACATGCCTCCAATACCTGAAGACCCCCCTGCCACCAGTCCCCACCTACTAAAGATTCCTCCATCTCCAAATAGTGCCACTCTGGAGCATACGTCTTTAGGGGTCATTCCAGATCCAACCATAGCAATTAGTGTCAGACTCTCCCCATCTTCAAGTAATCTCCAGGAGCCAACACTCTCCAGAAGATGAGGAGAAGAGAGAAGATTTGGCTCCTGTCTCTTCTGAACCTCCCCTGGCCCCTATCTGCAGTCCCCACCTCAGTCTCAGAAACTCCTAGGCCATGGATGTCTGACAATTCTCATGAGCTGAACTGTTGTTATTGTCTTTCCAATTTAAGCAAAAAAAAAAAAATACTTCCAATAGGACTATGCTTGGGCTACATTCCGCACCAACTACTCAGGATCTCTAGAGTAAGCTGTCTTCATGGGTATTTTTTAAACATGCTCAGATGTTTCCAACACACACTTGGGATGGTGGAAATTTGAAATGGTGTCATGTATCTCCTCTGCCCCTTTATTCCACCTGTAATATCTGTTCTTCAGTGTGTAATTTTTGCCAAGAATAATTCTGAAGTTCTTAGACCTACACACACAATTCTCAAGGATTAAATACTTTTCAGATATACTTTTTATAATATAACTTAAATTCATATCCAAAAAGGAAATGAGTTTCCTGAATTCTGCCCAATCTGCAGAAATGATTGTGTCCCAAAAGGAAAAATTAGTGTATATTATTAGGCACAACTTCCCAGATAACTAAAACAATATAAGGAATGAGACACATTACAAAATTCATCCTGATATCTACCTAGAAGACCAGAATATTCCACACCAAATATGACTGTGGAATACACGTTACCCCAAAATATGTCTCTTGGCATAAAGGTTATTTTGAGCTGAATATTTTGAGAAACTATGGACACAGGAGATGCTCTGAAGAGTAGGAGTTACCCTTTTGTGGGATAAATTCACATTTACAAAGGACATCTCCATTTATAAGTCTGTCTCCCACTCTGTACCAGGAAGAGAAGGATGACTTTACACTAGACACTATTGTCAGTGGACAAGGCACCAAATAAACATAAATAACAAACTTCTCTTTTTACAATGTTTTCCCTGGCTACTTCCCCATAACCTAGCCCTCTCCACATCCTTCTTTTCATTTCAAGAGAGGGTGGTATTAAAGCATGAACCCAAAGTGACCTCTTTGAGACTTACACATTTCTGTGGGTATTTCTCACATACATATAAGATACACATTAATAAATTTGTTTTTCTCTTGTTGATCTGCCTTTTGTTCTAGGAATCCATCCCAACTAAGAACTATGAAGGATGAAAATATTTTCCCTTCTCTAAATGCACCTTGCATCACACACCAATGGAAGCTTCAAAAGTGAAATAATTTTCCCTTAAGGCAAGTACTACCCTCCCCTCCAATCTTCATAAGTAGTGAAAGGAGCTTTTTTCTTCTTCTTTCTTCATATTTCTCTGTGTTTAAGGCCAGGTAAGAGCTGCTATACAAGTCACATTACTATATTTGTACCTTTTCCATCAAACTGGGGAGTAGGTCAACCTCAAATATCCATAGAATGATGGACTACATAGAGGAAATATGTAGTTTTCTATGCATTCAGATCAGAAGCTGTTAGAGGTACACTTTTTTCCATGAGACCTGTATGGACACGTAAGCTATAGTCTAGTGCTTCTCAAGTAACAAAAGAATTCATACAACCTATAATGTAACAAGCTTATTTGCACATGACTTTTGAAGAGTTCATTTACAAGAGTGAGCTAAAATTAAGATAAGGCTGTGGAGTTCACCTGTAGCTCATGTGAACAAATGAGATTCTTTACAGCCAAATGCTGTGCAGGACTGGTGATTATCGAAAGCTTAACAATTAAGAGACTTTTTAAAAAATCTTTGCAGTTAAAAAGTTGAATATCCCAGAGAGCTTTTTATTCTTATTCCTTTGAACATGGAAAAAAGAGAAACTGTGACCATAATAGCAAGAAACAAGATGAATGGTTTTAAAATTACATAAGATATTTATCACAATTATCTAGTCTCTAACAATCTCTTCTTCGTTGTATGTTTATCATCCCTGGAATATTAATATTCATTATCCTTCTCTTCTTTATCTTGCTACAAAGGAAAGTAAACACCACAGCTCTGGAATTTCAAAGAGTATTTTTTTGTCATCAAAATTATTTGTTTTCTCCAAGATTTCTCATCAAATACCATTATGATCTATAACTTATTTTAATTTCAACCAAGGTTGATTTCAGTCTTATGTTTGCAATTTTGATTCCAAAACAGAAAATGATTAAATAGTGGTTAAGTAAAAGAAAAGTCTACTAGTGGTGTTGGGGTTCAGAGCATGTTACCCCAAAGTAGAGGCACCTTGGTGTGCTGAATACTCGGAACTGAAGAAGACTGAAGGACCTCCCTCAGCACCAAGGTCTTTCAGACCCTTTCCCATCCTCCTGACTCACATTCTCCCCTGAAGTGAACCATAGAAATCATAATTACTCTTTCCTGAGACTCTCATGAAAACTGGAACTTCTCTCCTCTAAAGCAAGACAGAAAAACAGAAAGGTCACCCTCTCCCTTCTCTCTTCTCCTTCAGAGACCCTCATACAGAGGAATCCCACATGGGAAAAAGAATGCTACATAGAGAAGCTGAGAAGAATCTGAACAGAAAGCTCTTGCTGGGATCCCCTCTCAATCTATTGTGTCATACCCTTTTGTCCAATCACATTGGTCCACAATTGTCCATGTTCATCAAACCTAAGCATAAAAGTAGAGAATTTTCCCTGGGCATTTGGGTCTTCATTTCTGAAAGTTCCTATGTTATATAAAATTTTGGTTAAGCAAGTTTGCCACAGTTTTCTCTTGTTTTTTTTTTTTTAATTTATTCTAATTAGGTTTACATGACAGCAGAATGCATTTTGATTCATTGTACCCAAATGGAGCACAACTTTTCACTTCTCTGGTCGTACACAATATAGAGTCACACCATATGTGCAGTCATACATGAGCCTAGGGCATTGTCCATCGCATTCCACCATCTTTCCTGCACCCATGTCTCCTTCCCTCCCTTAATCCATGTTTTGCTGTAGGAGTATTGACCATGGCACTTATGATGAGTGAGAAAGTTGTCACACCTTTCTGCCCCTGCAGTATCTAATGGTAAACATGAAGAACTCCTCAGGTGAAAACTTAGAAGTATCTCCTGTACAAGTGTCTTTTGGACAATTTTTATGTTACAAAGAAGGTAGAGGGTTTTGTTGTTCATGATAACAAAATAGATAAAGTTACAGTTTTATTTACTGAAGAAATTCTCAGAGTTTTACACATGGTCATGTGCATTATGAATCTCTGAGGGAATATAGTAAACAGCCCTTTTCAAGTTTACTTGATAAAATACTTTTTTTCTCTTTTCTTAGAGCATATTCCTTGACTGGTTTTCGGGTAGCAAATATAAACAAGTTATAGGTTACCTTGCTATTAAATATGCCTGTGGGTCTGCAGCATGGGCAGAACCTACTCTTATTAGAAAGGCTGAAGCTCAGGTCCCTCCCACACTTACTGAATTAGCATCTGCAAGGTTCCCAAAGCTATTCATGGGATATTCAAATTTGAGAAGGATAATCCTGAGGCAAAGGTGACAATGCTATTTAGACATGCATATTGCATAAGTATGTTTCTGGAATGTAAACTTCAGGATAAGAATTGTTTTGCTCACAGGTGTATCCCACATACCTGGAATAGTGTTTGCAAAGCATAATTGGTATTTGATAAATGTCTATGGACATATGGCTTATTATCCCATATAATGCATTATGTTCTTCCCATAGTGTTTAATATTAATTTAACATAACCTTGATTTGATGCCTCAAGGGATTGGGCATGGGTTTTGGGGGAGAAGAAATTATGATCTTTCTAGAAGACCTCACTCCACAGTAACTTGCAGTCTTACAGATGGACTATAAATTTATTGCAAACATTATAGAGGATGGTTGAAAAATTGGCTATGGGAAAATAAGTAATAACTATTTGTACTATAGGTCATGGAGGTAATATTTCCTGCAAGTGTTTAGCATCTTAAAAATCTAGATTGACTGTATTATAGCAACTTCTCTCTGATTTCTATGTGATCAGGTTCTCTTTATTCACAGAGGTTGTCTCTCTGTAGTGGTTCCTTTGGTGTGTGATCTTTACCCTGGGACTCTTTCTTCCTCCTTTCTTGCTCAGAGTCACATTCCTGTAGGTTACAAGCCTTGCGGTGCCACATGGTTTCCAACACTAATATGATTTTCAATTAAGCTCCTGATGATCTTTGTAAATTGGGATAATGGACTTAACTCCTATTAAAGGTAATTGTGGAACATCTTTGATGTGGAATTATAAAATGGACACATTTCCTGATTCAATAATGATGGAGCTTTCATATCTAAAAATACTGCAAAAGTATAATTCAGCATAAATGTGTAGTTAATGGAATCAAGGACATCTTTATGGGATAGCAAATAGGTCATTGCTCATATAGGGTCTAAAAACAGTGAAGAGCCTCCTTCCCTTCACTATCACCACAAAATAGTTCCTCAGAACTTTAGTACAGACTCAAACTTGGTCATTAGTAACTTCTGACAAAAGCTCAGCTTTCCTTTCCAGCCTTGCATTTTCTTCCAGTATCTACCTTTTCCAATTACTCCCTCAATACTCTGTTCTAACTCAATGAACTACATGACATTCCCCAGAAGCATTTCATACCTGCAGGCTTTTACTCAAGTCATTGCCTGAAATAACCAGCTCACTCTTGGCTCTGCTCATTTCTCTGCCCAGTGAATCTTATAAAGTATAAACCCTTCAGAGCATAGCTCAGCCATGACTCTAGGAGGGCTTCCTTGACTTCTGAGGCAGAACTTCTATACCAGGTGGCTGTCTCTCCTCTAGACAAATCACTTCATATGTCTGTTGGGAATACATTGGATCTCCTCCTCACTACATATGGCAAGTTAGTTGTTGCTAGACTATAAACTGCTCAGGGATGGACATGTCCATTTTCTCATCTATTTAGCCCCAATACCAAGCATCATGGGACTAACTCATTCATTTGATAAGCATTTTAAGAAACTTAAAAGTAAAAGACCAATGACCAATGAATGAATAATTTGATCCTAAAAATTATAAGCAATTTCTATGGCTAGAATTTGTCCTTCGAGAGTTCATGTGTTGCAATTAAATTACCAATATAACAGTGTCGAAAGATGGGACCTTTAAGAGGTGATTAACATCATTATTGACGGAGTGGGATAGTTACCAAGCAAATGGGTTCCTCATGTGAAGAGGGGTTGCCTTCCTCATGTACTCGCCCACCATGTGATATCTCCATCCATGTGATGATGTAGCAGTGAGGCCTCCCCCAGATGTGGATCCTCAGTCTTGGGTTCTCCATCCTCCAGAATCCTGAGCCAAATGAACTTCCATTATTTATAAATTACCTACCCACTGTATGGCATTCTGTTAGAACAACTTGAAATGAAGACAGCAATACAATTCTTTAAAGCAAGACATATCCAAATCCCATTTAGTATGCCATTTCTTTCTTCATTCAGTTTTCAAATGGTTTATTATAATGATAACCACAATTTATCAAGCATACATCATGAAGCAGGTACTGTGCTAATCACTTTGATACAGAGATTCTGGAGTACTTATGGCTTTCTCTAATTAAAAAACAATAAACAAATTAATAACAATCTTCCTTGAAGACAATATTCAGCGATCTGTCTCAATTATCACCAGTTCCTCTGATTGTCCCAGGTTCTTTTCATCACAATTTAAAACATGACTATAGTTTCATTTTTATAGTTCTCTATTTCCTAAGTATTAATTTTTCTCTAGTTATTATGCAATCCCTCTAAGAAAGAAGTAATATCTTACACATTTTTGATGTTCTATTTCTTGTCCCATTTCATCCCAATCCTCATCAGAATATTTATCACTAAAGAAGTATCCCATGCATACTTGATTTTTGAGATTATATTATTTACTCTATGCTTTCTCCCTTTCTTTTGTTTTATTTTTTTCACTTAAAGTCATATTTGATATTTAACTGCCTTTAAATATTATAACATTAAGACTGTCTCAAAGGGTGTACTCTCTGTCACTTGCTGTCCATCAACATCTGTCATCCTTCTATAATTATTAGTAGTGTACTTGCACACTCACAAAGTCCCCCATTTTCATGAAAAATTATATGGTCACCCTAGCTACAGGGAAATATGCTAGAGAAGATTGAGCATGAACTCAAAGGCTAGAAAAGTGTCCTGTCACCTAGGTAACTACAAAGAGGATGCAATGTAGGTGTAGTAGTTCTGAGATTATTTTTATTTTATAAAAACTCTTCTACCACACAGAAAATGATGAGGTAATTTACTAATTCATTGTGACTACAATGCAAAAAAATTGTTAAGAATAGCATTAAAAAGAGAAACCGGGGTCAATTTTTTTCAAATACACATGCAGACTTATTATGTAAAATAATAACTAAACTATATTAAAATAACATTTTATGGCCAACCTAAGAATTATTCAACATTGAAATAATCTAATATTCAGTTGTCTATTTGTACCATTCACTATTTCAATTTCTTTTACCTTTTTACCATATTTATTTTATATCATAATTTCTTAGTTCTTATTATGTTGACACAATTTAGGGAATAAATATTTCCTTCTCACTTTTTGTTGCATATGTGTTAACAAGAGGAGGAAGAAAAGAACATGAGAGAATAAGCAAAGTGTGCAGGAAATGGAAAGACAGGAAAAGATGAGATGTATCTGAACCCTCTCTAATGAGCAGTATCAACCAATAAAGTTCAAAGCTCACAAAATGAAGTGTTTTCTCCTCAGAGAAATAATCCAGGAATACAGTCAAAATGTATTAACTATATAGCATTATGGTACAGGCTCCCTTTCAGACATTTCATGTATTTTTTTTCTTATTTTTTACACACCATAGGTGACAGTGTTTATGAAGCACTTTTAGAGTATTATTTGGTAAACATTAATTATAAACCAATCCTGTTTAGCAGAAGGTATTGTTAGCTGCCATGTAAAGGCCCTTCTTTCAAGTAAAACTTAATTCTATACCTAGAGCTTTGTATTAGGTGAATTTTTGAAGGACATTCCTATTTCAGTTGGGTCTGTAACCCACTGCAATCCTAAATGTAGATTAAGTCACACCTTGGTTAAAGGTATGTATATAACACCCTCTGGAAAAATTAGCTAATATCTTGGATCACTTTTACCTTAGCTTCTCCCCCAATGTTTTAATAAAGGTCTTCATCCAATGCTTTGATGCTTCATAAATGACCAAGGCCAAGTTGCTTTTGTGCTGGAGATGCCTATTATAGAAGATTAGAATGTGTGAAAAACTCCTGCATGTGTTCATCTCATCACTTCTGCCCAATCCACAGGGGTAAAACACGGATGAGATTTGATATCCTCAGCACCAGCAACACCAGCACCCAGACATTCCAGAGGGTTGAACTGCAAGAGCTGTTGAATGAGTGAGCGAGCCTCTTCAGAGATACCTTCTGCCATGTTCAAAGTAGTGTGGGAATTTATTCCTGCTGGATGGCACTCAATCAAAGTCTTGCCAGTGAGAAGTTCAAAAAGGACAGCACCCAAACTCCACCAATCACAGGCTTCAGTTTCTTCTGTGATTGGTCCAACCTCTGGGGCACAGTACATTCTCTCTCTCTATAGCATCATGGTCATAGGAATCTTTAACCTAACTCCACCTGCTAAAATACAGTAGTGGAATGTATCCTTTATCATTCAATAAGATGTTTAGGTTCAAATGATAGCACACAATTCCCTCTTTATGTAAAGCATCAAGAGCTACCACTATTTCAACTGCCCATCTTTGAATGCAGCCACCTGGGATATAAAACCTGGAGTTTAGTGCTAAGTTTTTATCAAGGTCTTCAAAAACCTGATGGATTTCCTTACCTCCTTCTAGTGCTAATACACTTTCTCTCTTCCTCTCAGGGTCTCTCTGTAATAAACAAGTCAGTTCCTTTTACTTTCTTTCTTTCTTTCTTTCTTTTTTTTTTTGTACTAGGGAATGAACCCACTCAACCACTGAGCCACATCCCCAGCCCTTTTTTGTATTTTATTACAGACATGGTCTCACTGAGTTGCTTATGCCTCATGTTGCTGAGGCTGACTTTGAACTCACGATCTTCCTGCCTCAGCTTCTCGACTTGCTGGGATTTTAAGTGTGCACCACCATACCCAGCAAGCCGTTTTCTCTTTAGCCAAATCATCAGCTCAATCTGTAAACAGCAATATTTCCTCTGTTTTTAAAGTGTCTGTGTTTGCATTATATTCATTAGCACCTGAGAGGAGAGTAGAAATACAGAAAAAGCTTTCTTCTGTGGTGTTTGCTGTTCCTGCCGACTCCACCACTCCAAGTCCTTGCAACTTGTCATCTGAGCTGGGTAACAAAGGCATGTCCCCTGAACTACTATGATCAGCAGCTACTACAAATAACACTCCAAGATCCTCCTGTGCATAGTGTGTCTCAGTTATACTTTAGGATTTGGGACTAGAGTGATCATTCAGTTACTCTGTGCCTTTTTCTTCAGGGGCCTGGCATTGTTCAGTACTAAGCCTGAGGCACAGCATATCTGGGGCTTCCAACAGTTGACTTTCTATTGTGCCCACATTAACCTGTGAAAACTAAGTAGGTCCCATTGCAGCAGCTTCTTTTGTTGGCTCCAGTTCATCACGAAGACTTACAAGAAGATCAGGTCTTCCTTCATCAGTACCACCGAAATCATCCAAACCAGCATCCTTAAAGGAAATAACTGGAACTGAGTCATCTGAACCCCTGCTAATGGTGTCCTGGGCTTTGAACTCTACCTTGTTCTCAATGGAATTAAAACTCTCAGCAGTGCTGTCCCCATCTGGAAGAGTAAAAAATGATTTCAAATGTTCTGATTTTAGACTATACAATTTTTCTCCAAAATCAAGTCCCAGGAGTTCACTTGTACTATCCTTACTATCTATCCTCAAGAACTCCATAGGGCTGTTTTTTGATCTACTGAGGGAATCTGAGGTTCTTGAAAAATGAATTTCTTCTAGGTCCTCCACTCCAGGGAAGAACTTCAGGTCGTGGGCTCTCAGCTGCATGCTAGGGCTATTGCTCTCAGCAGCAAGATGTGCTGGAAAGCTCCTAACAGCTTTGGTATCAACATCATTTCCTTCAGTATTCATGAGGGGCTCCTTCTTCAAAGAACCTGGTTCAATCTTTTCCTGCCCATATTCATTGCATAATGTTAAGTAACTAGTAGTGCATTCTTCTGAACTCAAACCAGAATCTGGCCATTTTGGAGAGCTGTCTTGGCCATCATCTTCCTGGTTGCTATCATCTGGAGAACTTGGAGTAAGACTAGCTTCAGAGGCAGAACTTTAAGCATGCTTCCCTCATCCCTTCCTCTGGATTCAAATCTGCCACTATCCTGAGACTAGAAGTTGGCTGCTGCTGGTGAACTTTAGAAAGTGTGCACTTTTTCACTTCCCTGATGTCAACACTTTCTTCAGGACTTCTGTTTAGAAATTTACTGATGTATGACCAGAGTTTGCCACTTTCTGCATGTTGCAGCACAAGAAATGGACTCCTCAGAGATGATGTATTTGTGTGGACACACCGTGTTGGGCACACAGCGGGGGATGATGGTCTTTCTGTTCCTGCTGTATTCACTGCTTTTCCTTAGAACTTTTAAAATGAATTTCTGTTCTGTCTTTGTATCCATTACAAGTAATACCTTGTCAATCACCCCAAGGACTCTGAAGGATGTCAGCTTCTCAGCAGGGCTCCTTAGGTCCCAAGGGGCCTTGAACTTAGTGATCCTGGAGGCTGAGATGTGTCATGAAGCTGTGGCTTTTCTTAAACACTGGAGATACTTTCTGTCCACATAAGATACTCTGCTGTTCTCTTCACAGATTCTCAGAAAGTAGGGCTTGACTTTCCTAAAGGAGAAAACAAAAGTCTTAAACACCTTCTAGGGGTAAATCAATTCCCTTCCTATAAAAATCAGAAGCAGCTTCATAGTCATCTTCCTCTTCCTTTTTAAAAGGAAGCTTTATTAATTTTCCTGCTTTAATCAAATAATCTCTCTTGCCAAGCTTAGTTTTTAAACTGCTATGGCTCTCCTGTTCTTCTGTATCTTTTCTGTTCTCTGTCAGAAGCAACAGCTTCTAATGCTGAAGAATCTGAAGAAAGATTGAGACCAAGAGTTCTACTGGGAGAATTTTGATTGAAAGCCATTCCATCATCTAACTGAGCAAGAGAATCCACATCAATAATGTTATGGTTTGGAAATGAGGTGTTCCCCAAAAGCTCATGTGTGAGACAATGCAAGAAGGTTCAGAGAAGAAATGATTGGGTTATAAGAGCCTTAACCCAATCAGTGAATCAATCACCTGATGGGATTAATTGAGTGCTAACTGAGGGCAGGTGGGGTATGGCTGGAGGAGGTGGGCATTAGGGGCATGGCATGGCTTTGGGGTATATATTTTGTATCTGGTAATAGAGTCTCTCTGCCTCTTCCCCAACCCTACACTCTTCTGCCATGATATTCAAACTCACCTTGAGCCTGGAGTAATGAAGTCTGCTGTCCAGAGACTGAGATCTCTGAAACCATGAACCCCTAAACAAACTTTTCTTCCTCTACAGTTGTTCTGATTTGATCCTTTAGTCACAGCAGCGAAAAACCTGACTGAAACAAACAGTAAGAGATATCAGATCACTGTCAATGGAGAAGCCTTCTATACTACCCTCAGGAAAGGTATCCATGAGGGAATCTGAGTGAGCTTCAGCAGGACCAGTTAATTCAGAACCATCATTAATTATCCTACCCTCTCTGAAAATGCAATGACTATTTTGTTCTATCTTTACACAAATCAATATAATTACAACAAATGTAATATGGACTTGCAGAGTTTTATATCCCAAAGAGAAGTCTGCCACTGAAAGATACCTTAAAAAAATCCTCAAGCACTGGCACACTGGTGCACACCTATAATCCCAGAGGCTCAGGAGGCTGAGGCAGGAGGATTGCGAGTTCAAACCAACCTCAGCAAAAAGCAAGGTGATAAGCAACTCAGTGAGACCCTGTCTCTAAATAAAATACAAAAATAGGGCTGGGGATGTGGCTCAGTGGTTGAGTGCCCCTGAGTTCAATCTGCAATACCCACTCCCTCGCAAGAAAGAGTCCTCAAGCTGTTTACGATCATAAAGAGCTGGGATATTGGCTGAGAACTGTAGCAGGTCTCTAGTACAGTGTTCTCTCTTCAATAATCGTTTCATCAAATTGCCAATTTTCCTTTAGCAAACTGAGGGAACAATTCTCAATGTCAGAACAAGTTATTGTGAATTTGCCATAGTTCTTTGTGCAATTTCTTTAAAATCACTATATCTCTTCCATATGATTATCTTCTGGACATGGTGTAGCCCCTCAGGTGTCACTGGGGTTCAGTGACAGTGTAGAAATGAGCCAGGTCTGCATTCTGCTCCCAGAGAGTAGTCATCCTCCCTCTGCCTCTGCTGCCACTAGCCCAGGATCATCAGGGCAACCCAGAGCCACTGCAGTCTAGGTCCCCAAGTGGCAAGGGGGCAGTAGCTCCATGGGGGCACCTCCCCACTATTTCAACATATTAAAGATCTAAAAGCATTTGATAATGTTTTAGTAACAATTTACTTAATTTCATAATGATATTTAGGAAAACTTATGGGAAAACATTTGAAATTTGTCATTGTGGTATAGAGCTGGAGAGGATCCTTCTTATCTCCTTCATCTGTGTGTAAAGGCAACAAGCAACCTTCTTTTAGGGCATTGTTAAAAACTCATTGCAGTCAAGGAAAATAAATGGGGGGGGGTGAGCCTACTTTGGGAGGATGGGCAGGATAATGTTCTAAACTCACAAGTACAGCCAGAGGGAAATGTGTTAGTCAGATTTCCATTGCTGTGACAAAATACCTGAAGAAAACATTTAAAGGAGTAAAGCTTTGTTTTGGCTCACACTTGCAGAGGTTTCAGTTCATGACTCACTGGTCTCATTGCTTTGGGACTGGAGCAAGGCAGAGCATCATGGTGGTAGTTGTCTATGACTGAGCAGGATGCTTGCCTTGCAGTGACCAGGAAGCAAAGAGAGAAAGAGAGGAAGGGTCCAAGGTACTTCAAAGGCATGTCCCAGTGATCTACGTCCCCCAATTGGGCTCTACTACCTTTCCACCATCTCCCAAAAATGCCATCAGCTGGGGACCAATCCTTCAATACATGAGCCTTTGGGGGACGTTCGTGATCCAACATACAAGAGAGACACAGGAGAATTGAGAAGTCATACCTCCAAGACCTAGGGACATCGTGCATGACTAAAACTGAAAATTATTCAGAAAAACAGAGACGATACAGTCCCACCACCACTACTGCCCAGTGCCAAAGTACAGGCTTAGAAAAAGAAGTAATAGCAAAGAAATACTACAAGAGGGACAGGAGAGCATGCAAAGTAGACATCTCTGAGGTGAAAAATGAAGGGAAGTTTTAAGACTCAGGATTGAAAGGATATTGCTCTAGCAATCTAATCCACACTCCAACATAGAACATCTGTATACGGAATTTGAAGTCTATGTTGCAGTGAGGATAAATAACAAAAACAGCTCATAACACTAATCCAGTGAAAGCTTGAATATCTAGATTAAAATCAAATAAACTATATTTCAGAAAAAAGGGAATTCCACCATCATGTACATCCACAAAAACGGGATACTGATTCAAATAAGATATATTACATGCTTTTCTATAACTATATCAAAATGGATTCTATTGTCATGCAGAACTAAAAAGAACCAATAAAAATGTAAAAAATCTTACAAAAGAATATTAATCAATAAAAGCAATATTACATACAGATAAAATAGTCAATTTCCCCAAAACATAAACCATTCTAAATGTGAATGCACCTAAAAAAGGTACTTCAAAATACATGAGGTGAAAAACTGATGCAAATGAAGAGAAATAGACAACCACAATGACAGCTGGAGACATGAGCACCTCTCTCACTAAATAGAACATCATCAAGGATATAGAAGATCTAAATAACCCAACTGGACTTAATTGACATCTGTCAAACTAATAATACTAAAAATAGTAGAATATTTTTAAATTCAGATGGCCCACTCAACAAGATATACCAGGATAGAAATTATACTAAATATGTTCTAAGACTACAAAAAAATAAAAATAAACTAGAATTCAGTGACTAAAAATTTTCTAGAGATGACCTGCCACAACTGGACAAGTATATTTCTAAATAATCCATGGGAAAATGGGATATCTCAATGGAAATCTTTCTGGAAGTTGAAGAATACTTGAGTAGAATGTAAACAAAAGAACAAGATAACAAAAGTTGTGGTATGAGTAAATCAGTGCTCAGAGGGAAATTTCTATTATCAAATGCTAATATTAGGGAAGAAAAAAGGTATCAAATGAATAAGTTTCCAAAAATAGGAAAAGAGGAGAAAATCAAATCCAAAGCTTGCAAAAGGATTAAATTAAGATAAGAGCAAAAATAAACTAAATTGAAAACAAAGTAAAAGTAGAAAAAAGTTAATAAAATAAAAAACTGATCCATTGGAACAATCACTAAAATTGTTAAATCTCAATTCAAACTGAACAAGAATTTTTTAAAAGGCATAAATTACCAATAGCAGGAATAAAAGACAAGATAAATCAATAGATTCCCTAGAAATTAAGTTAATAATAAATACTTATGCCCATAAATTTAACTACTTGCATTAAAGAGACCAATGTCTTCAACAACACAAACTACCAATATTCATTCAAGAAATATATATTTATACCCATCAAATAAATTTCATTCATAATTATAAACCTACTACCCGCACCAAACAAAAAGAAAAGAAAACATAATCCCAGATTATTTCACTGCTAAATTTTTCCATTTAAGGAGAAATAGTTAAGAAAGAAAAAAAAAAAAAGAATTCTACATAATCTCTTCCAAGAAATAGAACAGTAGGCAACATTTTCTGACTCATTTTTATGAGAGCAGCATCATCGTGTACCAGAGAACTTTGTAAGAACACTACAGACTAATATTCTTCATGATCATGGGCACAAACATCTTCAATCAAATATTAGCATATGGAACCTAGCAGCATATAAATAGACAAGCTAATTCTAAAATTCATCGGGAAGGATTTTAATACACAAAAATGATCAAGGTAAAAGAAGAAGAAAGGAAATATGTCTTACCAGTCATCAAAATATGATCTAAAACTATAATAATTAAAACAGGATAGAATTGGTTATAGAATACACCAATGTACCATGGTATCACAAAAAGAATTCTAAAACATGACTATTTATATGTGTAAATTTTATTTTATAATGATGTCATTTCAAAGCAGCAAAGATAGGAATAAATATTTTACAAATAGTATGGGGACAACTTAAAAATCAATTCATTTGGGAGAACAATTAAATTATATTCGGATCTCACAACACACTCAAAAACAAATTTCTATTTGAGCAGATATCTGTATACCCATGTTCAGCATTACTCACAAAAGCTAGAAAATGGAGACAAATATCTAGCAACAGAAGAATGAATAAACAAACAGTAGCATATTCCTACAATAGAATATTTTCAGTCTTAAAACAGAATAAGACTCTGATGCATGCTCCAACAAGAATGAACCTTTAAGACATTATGCTCAATGAAATGAGCCAGACACAAAAAGACAAATACCATATGATACCCCTTATATGAGGGACCTAGAGCAAACTGATGCAGAAGGAAGAATGGTGGTTTCTAAGAGTAGGAGGTGGGAGGGGATGGAGTTACTGCTTACCTTATATAAAGTGTCAATTTGGGAAAGAGAAAAAGTTGTGGGGATGGATGGTAGTGACGGTTGCACAGTGGGAATGTGCTTTGTACCACTGACATATACCTTAAAAATGCTTAGTATGGCGACTTTTATATTATGTATATTTTACCATGATGAAAAACTCCTCATGGGATCAAAGTACAAAATATAACAAAGACTTATAAAAACACTGGAAGAAAGTTTGAGATAGTTTAAAGTTGGAGTCACAAAAGACACTTTAAGTAAAATTAAAAGATAATGAAAAAGCATCAAGATATATACATATGTAATTTTATGATTTTTTATTAGATACTATATTTATATGATACATAAATAATTCCCATATACTATGTTTATATAATACATATGCTTAATTCCTTCCAAACAACAAGAGGAAACAAAATAGAAAGATGGGGAAATAATCTGAACTGACAATTCAGAGAACATGCCCCAAAACAGGAGACAATCAGAAAAGCTCCACACTAGTAATTAAACACAATAAATATAAAATATTATATAGCATTTTAGAAACTATAGCATTTTAGAAAATGTAGCATTTTAGAACTGCTTTCTAACAAGATAACCAAATCCAGCAGCTATTAAGGGGAAAAAAATGGCTTTGACTGTCTACAGTTTTTAAACCCATACAACAAAAGCACCACCAACCAAGTAAAAAGATGATGACAGAAGATTAATATGCAAGCTATATAAAGAACACCTACCAATTTATAATAAAACAAAGGCAAACCAAATAGAAGATAAGAGTTTAAGAAACAATTTGCAGAAGAAATATGAATGTTTAACAAATGTGACAGAAGTTAACTTTATAAATAATCAGGGAAATCACACTAAAAATAATTTTCACCTATTAAATGAGCAAGAATTCAAAAGATAATATCCAAGGTGGGCAACTTCCTCATCATTGCACAGGAAATATAAATTAGTGCAGAAGATTCAAGGGCAATGATGGGTTTGATCAATATTTTAAATTTATATACCTCGTAGCCCAGGAATTATTTCTAGGTATTTATTTGATATATGCAAGGATGCTTACTGCAATATCATTGTAATAGTAAACTACTGAAAACCAAACAATCTCCAATAAACTCTCAAATTATCAGTGTTCATACTATTGAATGTCATTTAACAGTTAATTAGATCTATATATACTATCATGTAAATCTCACAGACATATTAGTAAATGAAAAATCACAGAAAATGTTTACAATATGATCCCATTCCTATATTACTGATAAATGGTTTACACATATATAAAAACTGTTTATATATAGATATAGATATAGTTTGCTTCAGATGGTAGAAAAGGGAAAAGGGAGACTTTCTCTTTATACATTTTCCAAAAATGTATTCATATACTGTACACAGAATTATGTTTTACTTTTAGATTCTGTAAAATGCAAGTACTTGCATGTTTTTAGAAGTAAAAATTTTTATGGGGGTGGGTACCTGGGATTGAATTCATATGGAAGTTTTCCAGTGTAATGATTACTGAGCACTCAATTACTGAGCCCCATTCCCAACCCTATTTTTGTATTTTATTTAGAGATAGAGTCTCACTGAGTTGCTTAACACCTTCATTTTGCTGAGGCTGGCTTTGAATTTGTGATCCTCCTCCCTCAGCCTCCTGAGCTGCTGGGATAAAGGCTTGCGCCACTGCACCCAAACCTGGAGTAATCTTTTAAAAGAAGAAAACAGAAAGTTAATAGGCAATGAAAATTCACAATATGCTTTCTTTTTCCTCTTCCTTTTCCTTTTTTTTTTTTTCTGGTACCAGGATTGCCTAGCCTTTTTTATTCTTTATTTTGAGGAAGGTTCTCACAAAGTTACCTAGGGCCTCTTTAAGTTGCTGAAGGCTGGCTTTGAATTTGCCATCCTCCTGCTTCAGCCCCCAGAGTCGCTGGAATGATAGGTATGCGCTGCCACCCACCCAGCTCACAATATGCATCTTAGAATTAAGATAGTTCTGAGTAAAGGCCCCAGGAAAACTCTGCAGTGAGGTTTGCAGGCCTTTTCTCCCCTCAGTAGACAGCAGCCTCCTCAGGGATTTGTTGGATTCCCTCTTCCTGGTTTGTGTTGCTGCTGTTGTTTCGGTCTTGCTCGCTGATTGTCCCAGAGCACTGGTTCAAGAATGAAGTAGGCCCAGTAGGGGATTACTCCAAAGCACTGACAATCCCCCACAATTCTTCCTGATCTAAATGCCTGCCCACCCTCTACCAAGCTCTGGTTAGCATTGGAGCACACTGATCTTCACAAGGCAGGGCACCACACTGGGGAAAGCCTCGCAGCTTGACACAGACTCTCCTGTCTCTCACCATGTATTCAAAGCAGCTGGTCATTAGTGCCCCTAAGTAGAATGTAAATTCTCTGTGTGACTCCTTAGGCTGCTCATCTATTTTGGTAAGCTTTACTGCGAGATGGATGGCTCTTTTTTTTTTTTTTTTTTTTTTTTTTTTTTTGTAGTTGTAGATGGACAACATGCCTTTTTTTGTTTATTTTTTTTTATGTGGTGCTGAGGATCAGTGCCTCATGCATGCTAGGCAAGCGCTCTACCACTGAGCTACAACCCCATCCCAAGATGGATGGTTCTTATCAAAAGCTGAGAACTACCAGCCAGAACTGTAGCAAGGCATTTACGTGCACTGCTAATTTAGCTTCCCCACATACTGATGAGATAAAAGTTATTCATAGCTAAACTGTGGAACCAACCTAGATGCCCTTCGATAGATGACTGGATAAAGAAACTGTGGTATATATACACAATGGAATATTACTCAGCAATAAGAGAGAATAAAATTATGGCATTTGCAGGTAAATGGATGGAGTTGGAGAATATCATGCTAAGTGAAGTAAGCCAATCTCAGAAAACCAAATGCCGAATGTACT
>PVHX01022151.1:0-28263 GCA_004024805.1 Geosciurus inauris | reverse complement strand
GTTGAGTTCTTCCCGATCAGATTCCTGACAGCGTCTCAGAACTGCCATAGAGCGTCTTGTTTTCTCTACCATTTCCATAATGCAATTCAGGGCATGGTCAAGATGTTTCCATTCATCAGCCCATTCTCTTTCTGTCAAACGGTGGTCTACCAACTCATCCTGATAGCCTCCATTTAGACTAAGATTGTGGTGCCTCTCATGAACTTCTCGATGTTCTAGCATTTTGCTGGGTTCCCGATATAGGTGAGAAGTTGCGATATCTTCTAAGGTATAGTGCTGAAGAGGTGGAGGAGTAGGATGGAACTGGCCCCCAGGATTCATTAGGGGCACAGTGAGGGCAGGACTGTGCCGAGGAGCAGGACTGATGGTACACACTCTCTTGGCAGGAGGCTCAGGAGGAATTGTATCTCTTTCAAAATTACTTTCTTCCCTTCTCTCTGGACTGGGCCTTTTTCCATTTCCATGCACCTCCATGAGCAGCTCAGAAGAGTCGGCAGGAGAAGCGATACTGGTGTTGAGCAGAAGGTGTTCATGCTGGGCGAGATACTGGGATGGGGTCTGCTTGGCAGCCCGAGCACAGTGCAGCAGTTCTCCAATTATAGCTGTGTTTAGAAACATTTAACTGGATTTTTTAATGGGATGTAAGCTTTTTTATTTATATAAAATATGCACATTGAAAAATATGGACATTATAAGTATATAGTTGAATGAATTTTTGCCCAATGAACACATCTGTGTAACTATCACCAAAATGAAGAAATACCACAAAACCAGTTCTCTCAATCCCACCCCTCTCCCCACAGAAGGACATGAAGGTAATGGAGGCTGACTGGTTCTGGGACACACTTGACATAACACCTTTAGCAACTTCTCATATGGTTTTTTTTTTTTAATATTTTTTTAGTTGTAGATGGACACAATGTCTTTATTTTATTGCTTTGTATGTGGTGCTGAGGATCAAACCCAGGGCCTCATGCATGCCAGGCGAGCACTCTACCGCTGAGCTACAATCCCAGCCCTTCTCATATGCTTTTGTTTCTTTGTTTCCTAGTAAGTTGTTAAGGGCCTTGCTAATTTGCTGAGGCTGGCTTTGAACTTGCAATCCTTCTACCTCAGCCTCCTGAGCTGCTGGGATTACAGGCCAGTGCCACCACACTCAGCCTGCACCTGGTTTCTTTTTTTTTTTTTTTTTTTTAAATATTTTGTTTAGTTGTAGATGAACACAATATCTTTATTTATTTTATGTGGTGCTGAGGATCGAACCCAGTGCCTCACGCATGCGAGGCAAGCGCTCAACAGCTGAGCCATAGCCCCAGCCCCCTGGTTTCTTAATTTTGTTTATTTCCCAAGTTTTTGTTATTTGTTTGTTTGTTTTTGGGGGGATGGGGGAGCCCTTGCAGAGATTTAACTCAGGGGTGCTTAACACTGAGCTACATCCCTAGTCCTTTTTGTTTTTTATTTTGAAACAGGGTTCCACTAAATTGCTTAGGGCCTCACAATTTCTGAAGTTGGCTTCAAAGTTGAAGATCCTGCTGTCTCAGTCTCCAGAGTTGCTGGGATTACAGATGTGTGCCACCATGCTCAGCCCAAGTTTTTATTTTGGAAAAAGTTTTTTTCTTTTTCTTTTTTCTATCTGCTCTTCTTTCTTCTCCTTCTCCTTCTTCTTTGTGGTGCTGGGAATTTAATCCAGGTTAAACCCTCTGAACAATTGCAAGAATAAAATAAATTGCTATAACCCTTCACCTAGTTTTGCCAGTTTTTCTTAACATTTTGCCACATTTGCTTTAGTTCTCTTCTTCCCTCCTTCCCTATGTCTTTCTCTTCATCTTCCAACATCCACTCATTTTTCTACCTTAATCATTTGAGAGTTAGCAGCTGGCATTGTAGCATTTCACTCAGAGTACTTTGGCAAGTATCTCCTAGGAATAAGAATATTCTCTAATTCTTACCTAATCTACAGCCCATATTAAGTTTTTCCCTGATTGCCCCACTAACATCTTTTATAGTTTAGTTGCTTTTTCTTTCTTTTTTTAATATGTATTTTTAGTTGTAGATGGACACACTATCTTTATTTTATTTATTTATTTTATTGTGGTGCTGAGAGCTGGGCACGGTGGTGCAAGCCTATAATTCCAGCACTTAGGGAGGCTGAGACAGGAGAATTGCGAGTTCAAAGCCAGCCTCAGCAACGGCGAGGCACTAAGCAACTCAGTGAGACCCTGTCTCTACATAAAACACAAAATAGGGATGGGGATGTGGCTCAGTGCTTAAGTGCCCCTGAGTTCAATCTCCAGTACCCAAAAAAAAAAAAAAAAAAAAGTGGTGCTGAGGATCAAACCCAGTGCTTCACGCATGTGAGGCAAGGGCTGTACCGCTGAGCCACAACCCTAGCCCTAGTTGCTTTTTCGTGTGTGTGTGTGTGTGTGTAGAGAATGAGAGAGAGAGGAGGGGGGGGAGAGAGAATTGTTCCAGGATCCAATAATCAGGGATCATTCATTGTATTTAGTTGCCGTGCCTCTTTAGTTTCTACTGAGCCAGTCTCTTCTCTTTCAAATAAAGCAAGAAATACTCTTTCTTTTGGTACGAGGAATGCTTTTAACCACTGATCCACATCCCCAGCCCTTTTTTTATATTTTATTTAGAGACAGGGTCTTGCTGATCAACTCAAACTACCTTACTAATTTCCTGAGGCTGGCTTTGAACTCATGATCCTCCTGCCTCAGCTTCCCAAGCCGGTAGGATTACAGGTATGCACCACCGTGCCCAGCAAGCAAGAAATATTTTTGCTAGACCCCCAACTTCTACCTCTAACCCACCATGCTAGTTGTTTTCCCGTTCCCTGGATGGTCACTGGTTTTGTCAGAAAAGACTCAACGATCTTCCTTCATTTCCTCACTTTCCCTCTTCAATTCACTGTATCCTAGCACCTGCCTCCCACTGTGACCCATATTCTCAGTATTTCCCCTCTGCCTCTCTAGCTACTTTTTCTTGGGCTCTTTTGCAGGCTCCTCCTCCTCTGCTCACCCTTGTAAATATGGTTCTTTGGGGCTCTGTCCTAGTCCTGTTGCTCTTTCTACTGCTTGTGCTTTCCCTGGGTGATTTTATACTTTCCTGGGGGGCTTTAGTTACCACCTACATGCTAGAGACCTCTATCTACCAGCCCTTTTCTCTATTTTCAGTTCCAAATATCCAGTGACCTCCTGGATGTCTGAATCTGTGTGGAAGTCTTGCAGGCACCTTGAAGCAAATATGTCCAGAAAAGAACTGATTATCTCCCCACCACCTGCTCCTTCTGTTGTGCTCCCTGTCTCAAAAAATGGCACCTCTCATTCATCCTGTTTCCTGAGACAGATACCTAGAAGTTATCTTTGACACATCCCTTTGACATTGTCCATGACATATCTAATCAATCACCAAGACTCACTGATTTTATCTTCTTAGTGTCTCTGGGATCCATCTACTTCTTTCTATTCTCACCACCTCCCTCATTTACGCTGCCATCATCTCTCCCAGGAAGATTTCAGCAACCTCATAATCCTTTTCCCAGCCTCCAGCTGTGCTCCATTCTAATCTATTCTCCACCCTGGGCTCTGAGTGATTTTCTAAAAATACAAATCTGACCATGCTACAGCCCTGCTTAACATTTTTCAGTAGTTTCCCACAGCCCTCAGGATACAGTCTGAATGCTGTAAGTTGGCCCGTAAGCTGGGGTGAAAGTCAAGATATTTTATAGCTGGTAGGGTATAGACACTGACCCCAGTTAGAAAGGATGTCAGCTGGTTCACCTGACCAACATGTGCTGACTGAATTATTGATTCCTATAGAGCCCCATACAGTTCTCTGCTAATGTCACTCTTCCCCTAAGTCATACTGACTTCGTTTTGGTCCTCAAACATGCAGTTAGTTACCTTTGTCAGTTAGTTACCTTTATCTGGAATACTCTTTCCTGTGTTTTACATTACTATCCCACCCCATCCCTATACCATACAGTTGTCCTTCAGGGGACTGGCCATTCTATCCAGATCAGAATGGCCCTGGCCTGTGACAGTGGGAGTGTCCATTAAGGGAACCTAATCTGGATAACCATTCTCTGTTAATTCTCCTTCCACTTTGGCAGAGTTGTCCTAAGGAGGTCCAGTGGGGTCAGCAAACTCTCAGAAGTGAATGATTGACTTTTTTTTTTTTTTTTTTTTGGTACCAAGGATTAAACTCAGAGGCACTTGGCCACTGAGCCACATCCCCAGCCCGATTTTGTGTTTTATGTAGAGACAGGGTCTCACTGAGTTGCTTAGCACCTCGCCATTGCTGAGGCTGGCTTTGAACTCACGATTCTCCTGTCTCAGCCTACCAAAGTGCAGGGATTACAGGCGTGTGCCACCGCACCTGGCTATGACTGACTTTTGATCCTTTGTGAGGACAAGAAGTGAAGAGGGAAACTTCTTTCTTTAGCTCCCAACTAAAACAGTATCACTCCTGCCAATTGAAATATAAATAACCTTTCCTAACTCTTTTGGACAGACCTCTTGACCCTAGGATTAAGCCTATCAAACATGAAATAGTTAGTGGGTTTTTTTGTTTTGTTTTATTTTTTTGTTTTTGTTTTTGTTTTGGCACCAGGGATTTTACTCAGCCACTGAGCCACATCCCCAGCCCTATTTTGTGTGTTATTTAGAGACAGGGTCTCATTGAGTTGCTTAGTGCCTGGCCATTGCTGAGGCTGGCTTTGAACTTTCTGTCTCAGCCTCCCAAAGTGCTGGGATTACAGGTGTGCACTACCGCGCTCAGTTTAGTTGGTGGTTTTTACCAGTTAATCAATCTCTTTGCTTCCAATCAACCTTGAGTTTAGGTTGGCTGTCCTTGGGAAATAGAGGGGTATATTTTGGGGGGAAAGAAGAGAGGAGGGGTAATTCTAGAGTTTGGAAGGCAAATTAGGCATGGAGAGTACCTCTGTAGAGCCAGAGATCAGCAAATGGGCACTGGGCACATAAAATCCAAGGCTGTGGTCTCAAACCTGATTAGAACCACCTAGGAGGGGCTGGGATTATGGTGCAGTGGTAGCGTGCTTGCCTGGCATGCGTGAGGCACTGGGTTCGATCCTCGGCACCATATAAAAATAAAATAAAGATATTCTGTTCACCTACAACTAAAAAATAAATGTTTAAAAAAAAAAAAAGAACCACCTAGGGACCTTTTAAAACTACCACTGCCCAGGGCCTAAAATGGAGCTATTAAATCACAATATATTTGGGGGTGTGGGGGGTGAGAACTTGGGCATCAACATTTTTTTTTACAAAGCACTGCAAATGACTCTTTGTGCCATTGAGATTGAGAACTCAACTGGGTACAGGGAAAGGGGAAAGGCATGTGTGCACAATTTTTGGCTCCAGCCTGAAACATCAAGCACTTACTATAGACATGGGGGTTGAAAGAAGAGATTAATGTGCTTAAAAAAGCATTGTGGACTGAGAGTTTCCTAGAGAAGGTAAAACTTATAGACCGACAAAAAAGAGTAGAAAGTTGGATAATGCCAAGTGTGGTGGAGTAGGGTCGGGGAAGTGGAGAACACCAGAGTGGAAGAGATTGACTATGTGGTTGGCAGACACCAGAGCCCTTGCATGCAGGTCAGGAAGCACACGCCCCACATGGATGCTATAGTGCATAAGATCCAGAGATACATTGACAACATCCCCACCACCCTGCCCCATGCAGTGACCTGTGACATTAAATCCAGAAACTACCTTATTGCAAAGGGCACAACCATAATAACATTGCTGATTTCTGTGCTGCATAATGACAAAATTCCCCAGCTCAGCGATGTTTAACCCTGGCCACTTTCTGGATGAGAATGGCAACTTTAAGAAAAGTGATTATTTCGTGGTTTTCACAACAGGAAAATGGAAGTGGTTGGGAGAGAGGCTGGCCCACATGGAGTTGTTTTTATTCCTGATAACCATTTTACAGAACTTTAACCCAAAACTTTGGTTGTCCCAAAGGACATTGACATTACCCCAGTTGCCAATAATTTGGCTGTGTGCCACCCATATACCAGCTCCACATCATTTCTGTTTGAAGAAGGTCAAAATACCTGGTATTTCCTGTGCAGTTGTCTGCAATCCCTTCCTCTGGGTCTTTGTCACCTCCTTCCTCCATCAGGGATGCCTTCTCTGAACTTTACATCTCCCCTTCCCTCAAGATCCATGGAACAAGCCAGGCGCGGTGGCTCACGCTTATAATCCCAGCACTTAGGGAGGCTGAGACAGGAGAATCGCGAGTTCAAAGCCAGCCTCAGCAATGACGAGGCACTAAGCAACTCAGTGAGACCCTGTCTCTACATAAAACACAAAATAGGGCTGGGGATGTGGCTCAGGGGTCGAGTGCCCCTGAGTTCAATCCCCGGTACCAAAAAAAAAAAAAAGATCCATGGAACACTCATATTGCACTCTGGAGAGTTTCCTGGGTCACTGCACAAATACATTTGTTATTCCTTATGCTCTGTAACCCTTATATTGACCACCCCAAGTGCTAATACTTATCTAATGCTGAGTGACTAGTATATTGTCACTGTAACATACTGCAAAGTGAATAGTATATGACAATTCAGAGCCATTTCTCTTTCTCTATATTCTAAGCAAAAGTGTTATTGGGGGATGGGGATTTAGCTCAGTGGCAGAACACTTGCCTAGCATACTTGCCCTGAAAGAAAGAAAAAAAAAAAAAGCAAAAACCAAGGTAACAGCACACATACAATCTTGGTGGGAGCAATGGCACTTGCTTGTAATCCCAGCGACTCAGGAGGCTGAGGCAGGAGGATTGGGACTTCAAGACCAGCCTCAGTTGGTTATATAAATATAAATAAATAAATAAATAAATAAATAAATATATATATATATATATATATATATATATATATATATATGTGTGTGTGTGTGTATAAAAGGGGGGCTGGGGATGTGGCTCAGTGGTTAAGTGCTCCTGGATTCAATGTCTGGTACCTACCAAAAAATAAATAAAAGTGTTATTAATGGCTAAAAAACAAATAGTTCATAAAACAATATTTATTTTGCAAGAACTATATAAACAAAAGGATAAATATTGCCTATGGAGTAAGGAAAAAGGGATCAGGCTATGGTAATAAAAGGAGATAAATAGGGCTTGGGTGGTAGCTCAGTGGTAGAGTGCTTGCCTAGCATGCATGAGGTACTGGATTTGATTCCCAGCACCACATTTTAAAAAAACTAAATAAACAAAATAAAAGTATTGTGTCCATCTACAATTTTAAAACGGAGACAAATAATTAGGTAATTTTTTTCTCTCTCTTTCCTTTTTTTTTCTTTCTTTCTTTTTAAAATTTAAAAATTTTGCTGTGCTGGGATGGAACCCAGGGTCATCCACATGCTAGGCAAGTCTCTAGAACTGAGCTACATCCTCAGCCCCTAGGTAAGTAATTTTTAAAGTAAAATTTCAGTTGAACCTTGAAAAAATGAGTAAAAAGGAAAAGGGAAGCCTCCTAGGACTGCAAAATGATTAACCTAAGCCAAGGCCAAGAAGCAGGAGTATGCTGAGTAGATAAAGGTGAAAAGTGTGATCTGATTGAAGCAGAGAGGCACAGTAAAGGAACTGGGAAGTGAGGCCGGGGAGAGAATAGGGTAAGATTATAAAGGTCTTGAAAACCAGACAAAAGATTTTTTTATTTTTTTTTAAATTGAGCCCAGGGGTGCTTCACCACTGAGCTACATGAAGGTGTTGGAAGAAATATTTGATGAATACTGGCAAAATACAGATATTAATAGACAAGAATAAGTTAAGGAGTGCTACAAGGCTTTTTTTTAAAAAAAATATTTATTTTTTAGTTGTAGGTGGACAGAATATCTTTATTTTATTTTTATGTGGTGCTGAGGATGAACCCAGTGCCTCATGCGTGCTAGGCGAGCACGTTGCCACTGCGCCATAACCCCAGCTACAAGGTTTTAAATAGGAAGTTAGGAGCTGGGCACTTGGCACATGCCTGTAATCCCAGAGACACAGGCTGAGGCAGGAGTGTCACAAGTTTAAGACCCAGCCTGGGTTTTCCATTTTGTAGGGCTGGGATCTAACTCAGATATACGGCAGACCCAAGATGGCTATAGTTAGGATTCCTCACTAAGACTTCCAGCAAACTGATTTAAATATGTGGCCAAGATCATAAACACCCTGATTCAGCATATGTACTCAAGGTCATAAACATCTGTTTGCTTACTTATGTAATTTGTTGGCATCAAGTCTTCTTTGTTTGGCCTGCATATAATAAAGGCCTATAGAAAGATGGAGTACCGGCTGAGGGCTGCTGTGTTTCTGAATAAAGCATATCTATTCTACCATCCCAATTGCATCTCAAATTTTCTTTCACCTGCTGGGATCCCGAATCTGTTTCCCAGGCTCTTAGCCTCTGCAGGACCACAGGGCCTTGCACTTGCTAGTCAAGCACTCTACCACTGTACCCTTTGCCCCAAGGTGCACACATTTTAAAGTTGCCAGAGACCTTTGTTTTCCAGATGACAAAAGCCAGGACAAACAAAAGTTTTGCTAATTGCCCAAAGTCAACCTATTAACTGGTGAAAGGATGAGCTAGAACCAAGTTTCTTTTTTTTCCTTATCTTCCTCCAGTGCTGAGGATTGTACCCAGGGTCTTGCACATACTAAGCTCACACTCCACCATTGAGCTGTACCTCCCAACTCAGAACCAGGTTTCTTTTTTTTTTTTTACATTTTTTAGGTTGTTGGTGGACCTTTATTTTTTTCATTTATTTATAAAATAAATGCTGAGAATTAAACCCAGTGCCTCAGGAATGCTAGGCAAGCGCTCTACCACTGAACCACAACCCCAACCCCAGAACCAGGTCTCTTAAATCCCAGTCCAATGAACTTTCCTAAAGCATATTGTATGAAGGCCTTGAAAATCAAGGCAATTTTCCATTCAGATTTCTTGATTTGCCTGACCATAGTGGTCAATTTTTAACCAAGAGGATTCACTCATTCTGTTACCAGCCCTTGCCAGCTCAGTTTCAAACCATATGTATATAAACTGTCTAGCTGGTTGGACTTCTAAACAAAACTCTTTTGTCTGTTTTACTATTATTCACCTCTACATGACTGGACAGAGAGGACTGTCACTGATGGCCAGTTTTTTGTTTTTTCTTTTGGTACCAGGGATTGAACTCAGAGGCACCTAATCACTGAGCCACCCCTTTTTTGTATTTTGTTTAGAGACAGGGTATCAATGAATTGCTTAGAGCCTTACTAAGTTGCTGAGGCTGGCTTTGAACTCGCGCTCCTCCCGTGATGGCCAGTCTTATCAGGCAATATTTTCATACTTCTTTATGGATAACCAAGATAAACAGTGACTTCTCAGCAGTACAGAATCTTGAGTTTAAAATATCTTTTTTTTTTTTAATTTTTAGTTATAAATGGAGACAATATCTTTATTTTGTTTATTTATTTATTTATTTTTTGGTACCCAGGATTGAACTCAGGGGCACTCGACCACTGAGCCACATCCCCAGCCCCATTTTGTGTTTTATGTAGAGACAGAGTCTCACTGAGTTGCTTAGCACCACCTTGCCCTTGCTGAGGCTGGCTTTGAATTCACAATTCTCCTGCCTCAGCCTCCCTAAGTGCTGGGATTACAGGCTTGAGCCACCGCACCAGCTTGTTTATTTTTTTTATGTGGTGCTGAGGATCGAACCCAGTGCTTCACATGTGCGAGGCAAGCGCCCTGCCCATGAGCCACAACCCCAGCCCAAGTTTAAAGTATCTTAACCTCCTCCCCAAATTGAAACCCCCTATATGTTTTCAGGAATGGGACAGTCCTTTCCTTTATCAGAAGAACTTGAATTACTAAAAGGTTCTTTCTTATCTTGATCTGAATCTTATGTCTGCTGCAGTTTCCTTCAAAGGAAATGGCACAGGCCTTGCAGACTTGGGTGAGGATCTTGACTATGTAAATTGCACACATGATTTAAAGCCAGTTACTTACTTTTTATCCATTTCATTCTCTTCACTGTAAATTAGGGATAAGAATACCTGTTTTGGACTGGGGTGTGGCTCAGTGGTAGAGTGGTTGCCTGCCATGTGCGAGACACTGGGTTTGATCCTCAGAACCACATAATAAATAAAAAATAAAGTTGTTATGTCAATCTACAACTGAAAAAAAAGAATACCTGTTTTATAGAGCTATTATGAATACTAAAAATTATGAATGTAAAATGACTACTACAGTGCCTAGCAAAAAGAGAGCTAATAAACTGATAATTGTCACTGTTGTTATTATAATTCCACCCATTGGTCTTAGTTTGCCCTATGGAGTTACATGTATAAGTTTTCAAATGGTCTTTCAAATACAGAAATTAGTTATTCCTAAGTGCCTTTTTCTTTTGGTACTGGGGATTGAACCCAGGAGTGCTTAATTACTGACCCACATTCCCAGACCTTTTGAGCCACACCCCAGCCCTATTTTGTGTTTTATTTAGAGACAGGGTCTCACTAAGTTGCTTAGTGCCTCACTGTTGCTGAGGCTGGCTTTGAACTCATGACTCTACTATCTCAGCCTCCCAAAGTGCTGGGATTACAGGTGTGCGCCACCGCACCCGGCTTCCCAGATCTTTTTTATATTTTATTTAAAGACAGGGTTTGTTGCTGAGTTGCTTAGGGTCTCACTTAGTTGCTGAGGCTGGCTTTGAACTCACAATCCTCCTGTCTCTGCCTCCTGAGCCGCTGGGATTTAAGGCTTGTGCCACCACGCCCTGTAGTGCCATTTTTTTCAGAGTAAGCATCTGTCAGTGTTTTCTACCTTGGGCTTGGCCTTCCTGTCCTTGGCCATGCTCCTGCTTATGATGTTAATAAACATAGGGCCTACCTGAACAAAGTTCTTCAAGTGGGGTCCTAGTGGTGCAGAATAGAGTAAGAGCCCATGCCTCTTTGCCCAAGACACTATTTCTCTTCAAGCTGCATCTGGCTCCTATAATTCTTTTGGTAAGCATATCACATTACTACCTTAGCTCTATGAATATTTCCAGAAGTTTTCTAACCAACAAGTTCTAAGTCTGCTCCATTTTGCACTTATGTAGAACCTTTTTATTTTTTAAATTCAAGAGCTAAAGTTTTTATTAACTGCAAATCTATAATGTGCTAGGTATTGTGTTGAGTTCTGTGGACATAAGGGATGACTAGGGTTTGTCAACATACTAGAAATGTAAGTAAGCACCACAAGGAAAGGTCTATACTGTTCACTAATGAATTCCCATTTCTTTCTTTGTTTTCTTTTTCTTTTTTTGGTGGGGGGACGTGGGATTGAATTTAGGGGTACTCAACCACTGAGCCACATCTCCAGCCCTATTTTGTGTTATTTAGAGACAGTCTCACTGAGTTGCTTAGCACCTCGCCTTTGCTGAGGCTGGCTTTGAACTCGCGATTCTTCTGTCTCAGCCTCCCAAAGTGATGGGATTACAGGCATGCACCACTGTGCCCGGCTTGAATTCCCATTTCTTGAGATAATGTCTGCACACAGTGTATACTTACTATTTATTGAAAGAACAAATGAGTAAAATAGTTTACAATAGAGGTTTTGCCTATAAAAGGCATTTTACCAATTCACTTATTTTATAAATTCAGATATTTTGTACCAGCCCATCATAATCTTCCTTTTAGCCCAATCCTAGTGGGTTTTTGTTTTTCTCCTAAGATACACCAGATTTCCAAAATAAACTGGTCCCTTTTCAAGGCCAAAGAAAATATATGCTTTACTTGCTGGGTGGTCATTGTATTCCGCCACTGACCGACTTCTTTAAGTAACGAGTTAAACCTCAGTGCAGGACTTACATCTCAGGGATAGGAATAGCAGGCCATACTTTCTGATCGTTAAACACTGCGAATTTCCTGAGCTGAGTTTTATCTGCTCCTGTCTTGCTGTGGGGGAGGAAAGGTGCCTCGAGAGGTGTGAGAGGGTAGCTTAGGAGGACCTTGAAATTCTGCAGTAATCTGTGAGCTGCTGCCACGTGCTCATTGGCTCTAGGTCTCAATCCTCCCGCAGGTGCTAGGTATTTGAGAAATCTGGGAGCGTATATGTCTCTAAAACGAACGTTAGGGTGGCCCCAAGAACCCCTGAGTCTTCTGTTTCTCCCAGTTTTGGGGATACAGGTGAGGTATTGGCCGCCATCTTGATAACAAATGCCCCACAAGCCGCCACTAGCGTCTCCTGGTAACCACGGAGACACGCGTGCCCCTCCCGCCTCCCATTTACAAACTACAATTCCCACCAGCCGTTTTCCTTGCCCGAACTGCGAGTCTTCTAGGTTTGGCCTGCCGGCTACCGCAACCCTACCGCAGTGATCTGCGGGAGTTGCGGTTCGCGGCGTGGCCTCGCCTTTCGCTGAGGGACGCTCCAGAACTACAAGTCCCGTGAGCCAGCGGGGCACGCGCGCGAGGAGCCGCTGGTCCTTCTCGGCGCCCCCCGCCCCCCGCCTGAACCCGTGAGGTAGGAGAGGGCGGGGGGAAAGAAGAGGAGGCGGGATCCTAGTGCTGCGTTGGCTGCGGCCTGGCACCAAAGGGGCGGCCCCGGCGGAGAGGATACCCAGTGGCTCCGGCGATTATGGACCCAGCCGAGGCGGTGCTGCAGGAGAAAGCGCTCAAGTTTATGGTGAGGAGAAGGTGCAGGCCGGGGAACGACGGAGGCGGTGGCGCTGGAGGCGTCTCTGAGCTTGGGCCTGGGCCGCTCGTTCACAGCGAGAGCGGGCAACGGGACTCTGGGCCAAGGCTGGCGGCGGGGCGGCTGGAGGGACGGCACCGGAGCTCCGGGGAGGAGGCTGGGGGTGACGGAGGGGACCCAGAGGTGGGGGCAGCAGCTCCGCCATCTTGTGGAAGAGAGGCCAAGTGACAGCGGGAGCTTATTGGAGGAGGGGGCTCCAGGCTGCGCGTGGGGCCCTGGAGGGAAAGGGCCGTGGGGACAGTTACTGAAGAGCAGAGGAAGCCTGGTGGAGAGGCGCCGCGGGGCCACTGGCAGGGCCTTCCCCGTGTCAGGGTTACGGGTAAGGCCGAGGAAAGGAGATGCATTCGGGAGTGGGGAATGGGAGCATAGGATAGTGGGCGGGTGTGGAGGGGGACGGGCAGGGCTGGATGCCGATGGGTTTAAAGAAGGAAGAAGGAAAGTCAGGGCCAGAGGGAGGCTTGTAGTTTTGTAGAACGAGGTTAAATAGACTTTGCCTCGAGGTAGGATCCCAGCTTGTCCAAACTAATGTTGACAAACTCTGGAAAAGAAGGGGCCTTACTTAGGAAGATAAGGACTGGAGACCTAGGGCTATGATGACAGTCCTTGGGTGAGTTAGGGGCTGTTGACTGTAAGCCAGAATTACAAAGATCAGGAAAAGGGATACATTCACTAGTTTGAAAGGGAGAGGATAAATTATTATAAGTTGAAGTGATGAAAAGAGGCTAACTAGCCAGGGAACATGGGTACAGGAGATTGGACAAAACTAATATCTAACAGGGTAAAAACAAAAAACTTAGGGTTAAATTGTGAGGTAGTAAAATGTGAAGACCCGGTGAAGCATCACTTTCTGGGAAAGGCAAGGCCATGGAGGTTAGAGTTGCAAAGACCCATTAGAAGTAATGCGATTTATGGAGAAATTCAGGAGATGAAAATGGGGGGATGTAGGTAGTGGGAAGTGTGAGGTGTCAGAGTTGGTGGTTATCCATTAGCTTTACAATTCAAACACAATGTGAGCATAGATTACATTTTGTGGATGTTTAAACCCTTCCGAACCTCTTTAACTTTGTATCATGCTTTTCTTTTGTTATGCTTGTGTGTGGTAAACTTGTATAGTCTGATATTTTATGCTTTTAATCTGCTGCTGCTTGTATATCCCAGGTTTAAAACCAGACTCTGTGGTTAACTAAATAATGATGGAATGCATACTTTTAGTTTAACAGGTGGTTTTAGGGACACTGATATTTGCAGTCAAGTCCTGTTTTTTCAGAAGTAATTGTGACCTGCCACTTCATATCTTATTCCTTTGTTAAGTAATTAAATAATACAAAATCATGTCTTTGCCTAAAGTACCATAATAAACTAAACGTGGATACTAACCCAATTGAATGTAGGCTTTAAACTTATCCATTTACAAGGACATTTTTGCAGAAATTGGTTAATTTAAACTTTATGTTTATACCTGTACCTTTAAAAAACTTAATGAAAGTTTAAATGTATTATTGAGCCTGAAGACATTTCTTGAATTTCTGCCCAATGTTGACATTTAAAATGATAAGAAGATACCTTGAAATTATTTTCGATTTTAGAAATAAGTGAAAGTTGCCTGATTGCTGTAGCAAACTTCTAGGTTTAAGTTAGAAAAGTGGCAGCTGCTTATTTTGTTTTCCTATTTAGAGGGTTGACTCTTAATCCTAATCCTGACACTTGTGTCAGAGTTACAGAATAATGTGATTTACAGATCATAAAGAGACATTATGAGATCATCCCTATTACTCCCCATTAGACCTCAGTCTAGGAACATTCTCAGCTATTTGATCTCTGCTCTGTACCATTGAGTTATGCTTTGATAATGGCTTCCTGATTGAGTTAAAGCAGATTTGAAGGTGCTGGTGGTGTAGTTTGCAACTTTGGGGACAACATACATTATTAAATGTTGAGTCAGTTTCCATAAGGAGAAGCCAACTTTTTCTATAATTTTAGTAACTTTCATTTTTTATCTTGGCCTGCTGTAGTGGCTTTTGTTTGAAAAAAGGTCAACTGACAGAGGGTCACCAAGAATGACATCTTAGTAAGAAAATCAGAGAATGGAGAGTTAGAGATTTGGTGTTCTCTTTCACCTCAGTAACAGACTTATTTTGAATCTGAGTAAGTCACAACTTTCCTTTGGTGCCGTTTTCCCTGCCATAACATGTTTTTTTTTTCAGAGTTGGTTTTGAGATAGGAAGATACTTTATTTTTTCAGAGTTGGTTTTGAGATCGGAAGATACTTTGAGCTTGCCCAAGTAACTAGTGTACAGTATACATAGAAGGGTTATTATTTTAATCAAATTGAAATTTTTGCATAGTATTTGTCTTTGTTCTGGCTTTGTTATCCTGTCCTTCAATTGTGAGTTAGCTGATAACTTTGGTACAGATGCCTTGATTTCCATACTTTAAAAAAATATAGCCAGGGGCTGGGGTTGTGGCTGAGTGGTAGAGCACTTGATTCTCAGCACCGCATGTAAATAAATGAATAAAATAAGGTCTATCAACAACTAAAAAATATTTTAAAAATAATATATATATAGCCAGGCATGGTGGTGCCTGCCTGTAATCCCAGCAGCTCAGGAGACTGAGGCAGGAGGATTGCAAATGCAAAGCCAGCCTCAGCAACTTAGTGAGGCTCTAAGCAACTTTGTGAGACCCTGTCTCTAAATAAAATATTAAAAGGGCTGGGGAGCCCGACGTGGTGGTGCACACCTGTAATCCCTGCACTTTGGGAGGCTGAGACAGGAGAATTATGAGTTCAAAGCCAGCCTCTGCAACGACGAGGCACTAAGCAACTCAGTGAGACCCTGTCTCTACATAAAATACAAAATAGGGCTGGGGATGTGGCTCAGTGGTCGAGTGCCCCTGAGTTCAATCCCCAGTACCAAACAAAAAAAAAAGGGCTGGGGATTTGGCTTAGTGGTTGAGCGCCCATGGGTTCAATCTCTGGTACCAAAAAAAAAAAATTGTTTAGAATGCCGACATGAAATGGATGCTTTCATGAAAATATTCATTACCACATTAATGTAGTGCTTTGATTAGGGCTTTCACAGTAAAATCTTTTTTTTTTTAAATTTTTTTTAGTTGTTGATGGATCTTTATTTTATTCATTATTTATATGTGGTGGTGAGGCTTGAACCCAGTGCCTCACGCATGCCAGGCAAGCGCTCTACCACTGAGCTACAGCCCCAGCCCCCACAATAAAATCTTATTAATGAGATTACTAATTTGGAGTTGACCATACATTATTATGTATGACCATAATTCATACCTGACCTAGACCTAAAACTAACCAATGGGTACTTGTGAAGAGTGGTATAGTTGGGTGCGGTGGCGCACACCTGTAATCCTAGCACTTTGGGAGACTGAGATAGGAGAATCATGAGTTCAAAGCCAGCCTCAGCAACTGCGAGGCACTAAGCAACTCAATGAGACCCTGTATCTACATAAAACACAAAATAGGGCTGGGAATGCGGCTCAGTGTTCAAGTACCCTGAGTTCAATTCCCGGTACCAAAAAAAAGAGTGATATAAATATTGTTTATACCAATTGGGGGATTGAAACGAAGGGGTGCTTTACCACTGAGCTACCTTCCCAGCCCTTTTTATTTTTAATTTTGGAACAGGGTCAGGCAAAGTGGCTCAGTGTCTTGCTAAATTCCTTTTTTTTTTTAGTACTGGGGATTGAACTCAGGGATACTCAACCACTGAGCCACATCCCCAGCCCTATTTTGTGTTTTATTTAGAGACAAGGTGTCTCACTGAGTTGCTTAGCGCCTTTCAAAGTGCTGGGATTACAGGCGTGCGCCTGGCTTGCTAAATTCCTGAGACTAGCTTCGGACTTGCCATTCTCCTTCCTCAGCCTCCTGAGTTGCTGGGATAATAGGAAAACAACTGCTAGTACTTCTTCTTCTTCTTCTTTTTTTTTTAAAGATGTTCTTTTTTTTTTTTTAATATTTATTTTTTAGTTGTAGGTGGACACAATAGCTTTATTTTATTTTTATGTGGTGCTGAGGATCGAACCCAGTGCCTCCCGCGTGCTAGGCGAGCACGCTACCACTGTGCCATAACCCCAGCCCCGCTAGTACTTCTTCTTTAGATTAACTTCTAAGAAAAAAAAATGATATGAAAGGAGTAGTTTAGGGTTGGGATTGAAGCTCAGTGGTAGAGCGCTTGCCTGGCATGTGTGAGGCACTGGGTTCCATTCTCAGCACTGCATATAAATAAATAAAATAAATAAATAAAATAAAGGTCCATTGACAACTAAAATAATTTTTGAAAAAAAGAGTAGTTTACATGAAATAACCTGTGTGTCAACCTCTCTCATCCAGCTCTATCAGGTTCTTTCCTAAAAGTACTTCCCTAGTCAGCTATTCTTAAACCTCAGAAAAGATAAACAGGAACTGGAAGAGGACCTGTGTAGGAAAATGAAAATGATCCAGGGAATATAAACCTAATTATATATATATGTCTTTCCATCCCCATGTATTTTTAAAAAGCTGAGGAAGAAATGGATGTTTGAGCCGGGCGTGGTGGTGCACACCTGTAATCCCAGCACTTAGGGAGGCTGAGACAGGAGAGTTGCGAGTTCAAAGCCAGCCTCAGCAATGGCGAGGCGCTAAGCAACTCAGTGAGACCCTGTCTCTACATAAAACACAAAATAGGGCTGGGGATGTGGCTCAGTGGTCGAATACCCCTGAGTTCAATATCCAGTACCAAAAAGAAAGAAAAAAAAAAAGAAAGAAATTCATGGTTGTATATTTATTTATTGATACTGGAGATTGAACCCAGGGGCAATTAACCACAGAGTCATATCCCAAACTTTTTATTTATTTATTTTTATTTTGAGACAGGGTCTTGCTAAGTTGCTTAGGACCTCACTAAGTTGCTGAGGATGGTCTCGAACTTGCCATTCCTCCTCCTCAGCTTCTTGACTTGCGAGGATTCTATAATCCTGTGCACCTGGCTTTGTTTATTTTTTATTTTTATTTATTTATTTATTAAATTTGTTTTTAGTTGTAGATGAACACAATATCTTTATTTAATTTATTTATTTATATGTGGTGCTGAGGATTGAACCCAGTGTCCTGTGCATTGAGAGGCAAGTGCTCTATCACTGAGCTACAATCCCAGCCCTATGTTTATTTTATTTTATTTTGGTACCAGGGATTGAACTCAGGGGCACTCGACCACTGAGCCACATCTCCAGCCCTATTTTGTGTTTTATGTAGAGACAGGGTCTCACTGAGTTGCTTAGTGCCTCACTGTTGCTGAGGCTGGCTTTGAACTTGCGATTCTCCCGTCTCAGCCTCCGTAAGTGCTGGGATTACAAGCTTGAGCCACCGTGCCCAGCTTCCTATGTTTATTTTTTAAAGGATAAATATATTCTTGTCCAGCCAGTCCCAGAATCAAATGGGGAAACACTTGAAATGCAGATGAAATAATTTTAGGACATAGAAAAAATAATTTGTTGTGCTGGGGATTGAACCAAGGACCTATGGCATACTAGGCAAGCACCTTACCACTGAGCTAATTTCTCAACTTTCATAAAGTTTTTTATAGAGTTGATAAATAACATGGTATAAAAGGCAAATACATTGCTGTGTAACAAACCACCACAAAATTTAGTAGCTTAAAAAAATCAAATTTAATTTTTTTTTTTTCCAGTACTGGGGTTAGAACAGGTTGAATACATCCCTAGCCCTTTTTATTTTGAGATGGTTCCGCTAAATTGCCTAGACTGGCCTCAAATTTGTTATTCGTCTGCTTCAGCCTCCCAAATTGCTGGGATTATAGACATGTGCTATCATGCAAATTTGGTGGGTTTTTTTATTTTGTTTTTTTTCCCCTGTGCTGGGGATTGAACCCAGGGCCTTGTAATGCAAGCATTCTACCAAGTGAGCTATACCCCCAGCCCCAATTTGGTGGTTTTTATAAAACTTCACATGGTGTTGGCTGAGGTGCCTTCATGTTTGGAACTTAGAAAATGGCCACATTCACATGACTGACCACTGGCTGAGGGTTCAGCTAGGACTAAAGGCCTTCAGTGCTCTATATGAATCTCTCCTTTTGCTGCTTGGGTTTCCTTAAAGCATGGCAGCTGTGTTGTAAAAAAGAACATTGCAGGATATAGAATGTACCATCTGTCAATCGTCTTAAATCCTGGGATTTGAAAATCCAAGGAATGTCACTATTTGTCAGATCCAGTCAAGGCCAACCCAAAGTCAGAGGGATTGGGGGAAATAATCTATTAATGTGAAGAGTGGCATGCATAAACATGGAGGAGGATATTGCTGGGGGTCATGTTTTACCATAGATGCTATTCTAGTTGGATGTTCAGACTAAAAAACCAAATGAGATCAGCCCTGTTTGTGGATAACAACACTAGGAATGCTTGGGAGGCATCTCCTTCTCATGGAACTAAAGTGGTCTTCTGCATCACTTGCCTCAACAATGTCACTGTAGACATAATCAATAACATTTATTATTTACTTGAGAAACATAGGTGTTTAAAAACAAATAACATTTAAAATAAATTTTTAAGATTTTTCACAAAGGAATTTTCTTTAAAAAAATGGCATTGATTACCAGATGGATGGATATTCGAAACTAGTTCTTAGTGTAAGTTGTCAGGGTTTCTGAGAATTCTCTTTCTATTCCCAATTTAGTTTTCAAATTGTTTCTTTTCTGGATATTCTTGCATAAGTATTGGGGTGTGAAATTATAGATGAGTGGTAATTCTTTGTGCTATTTTTCTAGATCTGTTTGTAATAGGTGATCATAATAGTTTATTTTTGTCTTTTTTTTTTTGAGTAGATCTCACTGTTGTTGTCCAGGCTGGCAGTGAGTTACTGGGCTCTAGTGATCCTCCTGTCTCAGCCTCCCAAATAGTTGCTGTGTAAATATTGCTATGTTACAAATCACCCCAAAACTCAGTAGCTTAAAAAAACATAAATTTAGCCGGGCGCGGTGGCTCAAGCCTGTAATCCCAGCACCTAGGGAGGCTGAGACAGGAGAATCGCGAGTTCAAAGCCAGCCTCAGCAATGGCGAGGCGCTAAGCAACTCAGTGAGACCCTGTCTCTACATAAAACACAAAATAGGTCTGGGGATGTGGCTCAGGGGTCAGGTGCCCCTGAGTTCAATCCCCAGTACCAAAAACAAAACAAAACAAAACAAAAAAACGTAAACTTGGTGTTTTTGTTTGTTATTTTGCAATACTGGGGAACAAACCCAGGGGTGCTCTTAACCACTGAGCTACATCTCCAGCCCTATTTATTTGTTTTTCCTCCTATGATTATTTTTCTTTCCCTTTTAATTTAATGAATTGACTTAATTAATTAATTTAATTTTGGTACTGGAGATTGAAGCCAGGGGTACTTTACCACTAAGCTATATCTGACTCCTTTTTACATTTTTGAGGCAGGGTCTGAGGCTGTCCTCTAATTTGGCAATCCTCTTGCCTTCTTAGCCTCCTGAGTTGCTGAGATTAGAGGTGTGCACCACAGGGCCTGGTTATTTTAAAATATTTTAGTTTCCAAAAAATTATTATTTTTTGTGGTATTGAGGCTTGAACCCACGGAGGCTTCATTACTGAACCACATCCCCAGCCTCTAATTATGATGATGATAATAATGATGATGATGATGATGCTGGGAATCAAACCCAGAGCCTTATATGTACTAGGCAAGTGTTCTACTACTGAGCCACATACCAGCCCTTTATTTTATTTATTTTATTATTTGTTTTGTGGTTTTTGGGATTGAACGCAGGGCCTTGTGCATGTGTGGCAAGCACTCTACCAACTGAGCTATATCCCTAGCCCTGCAGCCCTTTATTTTTTATTTTTGAAAAAAGGTCTCACTCTTGTCATGTACAACTAATCAGAACAAATTAAAAAATTAAAATATACCAAAAAAAAAAAAAAAGAGAGATCTTACTGTTTTCCACACTGGCCTCAAATTTGTGTTACTGCTGCCTCAGCCTATGGAGTAGCTGAGATTTTAGGTGTGTGCTCCTGCACTTGGCGAGGGTAAAATATTTTGAAACCTCATCTACTTTCTAGCTATTTTTTATTTTTTGGGGGGCACCATACAGAGGATTGAAAGCATTCAACCACTGGGCTACACTCCCAGCCCCAGCAATATTTAATATAGCACAGAGGTGTTTCTACATGTGCATAGTGAGAATCCATTGAGAATGAAATAGAAGAGGCTGGGATTGTAGCTCAGCGGTAGAGCGCTTGCCTCGCATGCGTGAGGCCCTGGGTTCGATCCTCAGCACCACATACAAAGCAATAAAATAAAGACATTATAAAAAACAAAAAAACAAAACAACAACAACAAAAAAAAGAGAATGAAATAGAAAATATTTACCAAAATTTGACAACTTAGCCAATAACTTAAGTCAACAAGAAAAAATATAAGGCCCTGGGTTCAATCCCCAGCACCAAAAGAAAGCCTGCTTTTTCCTTAATAAATCAATCTGAGCATCCTAAAATCTGAGTAAAAAATCTCAATTCCACAATAGGGGGAATCTCTGTATAGTTAGAATAGCCCGAGGTGTGTTCCCTTTAGTTTCCCAAAATCCACTTGAGAACATTTTTACAAAAGACTCAGATAACAAAAGTAAAATGGATACTGAGATTAATATTTTTACTAAGAATATGATTGTTTTCTGAGATGCTAGCAGTCTTCTTCCTTGGTTACTGTCATATGTGGCCAGGGTAGAGGTTGGAGAAGCAAAGGAGCAAAAGTCCCAAGGTTTAGAGAGAATTCCTGCTGGTCTAGAAGAACCTTTTGAGTTGGAATTTCCTTCTTCCTGTAATTAGGCACTTCTTTCAGGGTATACTTGCCTTTCCTACTCATAGGCTTGTGACCTGACCTGATGTGCCAATAACAGGATAACACAGAAATGGGTGAGGTTTTTTGTTTTTATAGCTAACAGCTACTATTTATTCTTTTTTTTTTCCTTTTCTTTTTAGGTGCTGGGAATTGAACCTAAATCTTCATGCTTGCTCAATACTGAGCTATACCGCCAGCCTTTATTTATTTAGTGTTTACTATATGCTGTTCTAAATTTACTATTTTAAGTTCTTTTACATATATTATGTTGTTTAGTTCTCTCAATAATCCTGTGAGATAGATTCAGTACTATTTTTATTTATTTATTTTTATTTTTTTTAGTTATAGATGGACACAGTGTCTTTATTTTATTGCTTTGTATGTGGTGTCGAGGATTGAACCCAGGGCCTCACGCATGCAAGGCAAGCGCTCTACCGCTGAGCTACAATCCCAGCCCAGTACTATTTTTTTTTTTTTTAAATAGTACTGGGGATTGAACCTAAAGGTGTTCTACCACCACTATATCCCCAGTCCTTTTTATTATTTATTTATTTATTAATATTCTGTTAGGTGTAAATGCACACAAATATTATTTATTTATTTTTATGTGGTGCTGAGGATTGAACCCAGTGCTTCACGCATGCAAGGCAAACACTCTACCACTGAGCCACAATCCCAACCCCTTTTTTATTATTTATTGAGACAGGGTATCTCTAAGTTGCTGAGACTGGCCTCAGGCTTTTGATCCTCCTGCTTCAGTTCCCCAAATAGATGGGAATACAGGTGTGTGCCACCTCACCTGCCTCATTTCAATGACATTTGTAGCAATTTGAACTGTAACAAAATTTGTATCAAGGTCATACATAATGCTCTAACAACTTCCTTGGTAGCAGGTTTAGAGCTTTTCATTTCTTTCTTTGCACCTAAATTTAAGGTTGCAGAGATGTGATGCTGGTATTTTTAGATGTCCAGGAGACTTTTAGACTTTACTGAAAAGTTGTGGAGACAGACATCCAGGAATTGTAGCATTTGGATAAGTGTTTTTGTATTTGGATGCCTAAGCCTTTGTATTCTAAACTGTTAATGTGCTTGTTTGTGAATTGTTGGATTATGGGTAGTATTTCAAAATATTTAATGCCTTTTTTTTTTTAATGGCACAAGAGATTGAATTCCGGAATGCTTAAGCAATAAGCCACATCCCCAGCCCTTTTTTATTTTTATTTTGAGACAGGATTTTGCTAAATTGCTTACGGCCTGGCTAAGTTGCTAAGGCAGGCTTTGAAATTACGATCCTCCTACCTCAGCCTCAGTCACAGGGATTACAGTTGTGCGCCACCGCACCCAGCTAGGGTCTTTTAACAATATGAAAGCACATGGAAGAGAATACAAAAAGAAAAAGGGATGGGTCTATAGCTCAGTGGAAGAGCGCTTGCCTAGCATGTGTGAGGCACTGGGTTCGATCCTGAGCACCACACATAAATAATAAATGAATAAAGTAAAGATCCATCAACAAATAAAAAAAATTAAAAAAAAAAATGGAGGGAGAACCCGATGGACTAGCAATGCATGCTTTATTTAGCACCATCGGAGGGACACATTTCTGGGAGGAAAATGGTGGCCTCCTGAATCACTGGGATTACAGGTGTGCACCACCATATGTACTGCTCAGTTCTGTTTTTGATGGACATAGGTTATTTCCAGATTTTGGCTATTTTAATTGTGCTGTTATAAATAATGTTATACCTATTTTTTTTTTTTTTTTTACATATTTTTGTTGGATATATATTTAGGAGTGGAATTGCTGGGTCATAGCTTAGTGGATACTGTGAAACTATTTTCCATTTTTTTTTTTTTTTTTTGGTACTGGAGATTGAACTCAGGGGCACTCGACCCCTGAGCCACATCCCCAGCCCTATTTTGTGTTTTATGTAGAGACAGGGTCTCACTGAGTTGCTTAGTGCCTCGCCATTGCTGAGGCTGGCTTTGAACTCGCGATTCTCCTGTCTCAGCCTCCCTAAGTGCTGGGATTACAAGCGTGAGCCACCGCACCCTGCTCTATTTTCCATTTTCTTTAGTAGTTTTTGGGGGTTTCAGCTGGAACACTCACTTGACAATGTCTTTTTTTTTTTTTTTTTCTTTTTACAGTGCTGGGGATTGAATCCAGGGCTTGCTTTGTGAATGTGCTGTACTGTCTCACTGTAGCCATTCTAGTGGATGAATGGTACTATTGTACTGTAAATTTGCTTTTCCTTAATGACTAATGTAAGCAAGCACCATTTTATGGTTATTGGCTATTTATTTATAAATTTTTTTTTTTAGTTGTAGATGGACACAATATCTTTATTTTATTTATTTATTTATATGTGGTGCTGAGGATCGAACCCAGTGACTCACGCATGCGAGGCAAGCGCTCAACCACTGAGCTACAACCCCAGCTCCCTTATTGGCTATTTATATTTAGCCTCTTTGTGAAGTGTCTATTCAAGTCTTGGCCAGTTTTTTCTATTGGATTGTTTGCCTTTTTTCTTTTCTTTCTTTTAATTTTTTGGTTTTTTGGTGCTAAGGATTTAACCCAGAGGTGCTTTACCACTGAACTATATCCCCCAGCCTTTTTCATTCTTTATTTTAAGACAAGGTCTTACTAAATTGCTTAGGGCCTGCCGAAGTAGCTGAGGCTGGCCTTGAACTTGCTATTCTCCTGTCTCAGCCTCCTGGGTCACTGAGTTGATAGGTGTGGCCCATGACTGATGTTGTTTGGCCTTTTCTTATTGATTTGTTCTGTATGTTTCTGTAAAATACATATCCCTTGTATGATATATGGTGTCTTTGTAGGAGCACAATATTTTGTTTGTTTTATTACTCCTCCTTTCTCCCTCCCTTTTTTCTTTTGTTTTTTGTTGTACTGGTGAGCCAAACCCTCTGCACCATGCCCCCCCCCCTTTTTTTTTAAATATTGAGGTTGTTGCTAAATTGCTGAGGCTGGCCTAGAATTTGCAATCCTCCTGCCTGAGTCTCCCTCAGTAGCTGGGATTATAAGCATGCAACACCACACCCAGTGTTCTTCAGACTTCATTTAAAAGATCAAGAAAAAATTTCAAAAGTTTTTTTTACTACTTTCACAGAGTTCAAGGGATTAGCATTTTTTCCCCCTACATACCAGGATGTAAAAAAGAATGATCACCATTAGTACCATCATTTTAAAGCTGGGTGCAGTGGCTTTAATCCCAGCAGTTTGGGAGACTGAGGCAGGAGGATCACAAGTTCAAAGCCAGCTTCAGGAATTTAGCAAGGCCCTAAGCAGTTTAGAGAGACCCTGTCTCAAAATAAAAATAAAATTTGAAAATGACTGGGGATGTGGCTGTGGCTCAGTGGTTGAGTGCCTGGAGGTTCAATTCCTAGTACTGAATAAATAAATAAATAAATAAATGATCATATTAGAAAGAACCTGGTTGTTTTGGTGCAGTCCCATGCCTATAATCCCAGGAATCTGGGAGACAGAGTCTGGTTTGGGAGACAGAGTTAGGAGGATTTCAGGTTCAAGGCTAGCCTCAGTAATTTAGCAAGACCTTGTGTCAAGATAAAAGGGACTAAGGATGTAAACTCAGTGGTAGAGCACCCCTGGGCTCAATCCCCATACCACAAAAAAAGAAAAAGCGTTTTAATGCCCTCCCCCAATATGTATGTGTATAGTGTATGTGTATATTTTTTATATATTTATAAAATATGTGTACATATGTATAACCTCAGAGTAAAGCAAACTTAACATTTTGGACTATGTGGAATAATACCCCTTACCCTGCACTGCAAGTGTACAAATATAATCCCAAGAAACTGTAAATATATTATATGTATGGTAAAAGGAATTAAGGTTGCCGATAGAATCAGGGTTGCTAATCAGCTGACTTGTAGGTAGCGAAATTGTCCGGTATATCTGGGTTGGACTGTGTTTAATCACAAAAGTCCTTAAATGTGTCAGAAGGAAGCAGAAGAGATCAGAATGGTGCGTGTAAGAATTAAAGCTAGTGTTGCTGGATTTGAAGATGAAGAGGAGGGCCATGAGCAGATTCTAGAAGCTGGAAAGGGTGAGACCCATTTCAGACTTCTGAACTGCAAAACTGTAAAATAGTAAATTTATGTGGTATTAAGCCACTAAATATGTGGTACTTTGTTACTGCAGCTATAGAGAACCAATAGTCTTTCCCAAATGTTAATTGGTGTGTGCATGTGACTTGAGAAATAAGTTGTGTGTGTGTGTGTGTGTGTGTGTGTTTATTTATTCACTAGTCTTTTATTTTGCCACCGAACCATAAAGATTTCTTGATGTATTGATACTGGTCCTTGGATTATTGTTTTGTAACTACCAGTGTAATTCTCTTTTAATATTTTATTTTGAGTTCATCTCAGCATTACAGAAGAATTTTGAATACAAATAACATTTAGAAATTTTTTTTTTGGATGTCGATGGGCATTTATCTATCTATCTATCTATCTATTTATTTATATGCGGTGCTGAGAATCAAACCCAGAATCTTGTACATGCTAGGTAAGCACTCTACAACTGAGCTACAACCCCAGCCTAGCATTTTTTTTTTTGAAGCATTTGAGAGTAAGTAGTTTTGTCAGTGTTACCACAAAATATTTGAATGTATATTTTCTACAACTAATGAACATTCTTGGGCTGGACATGTTGTTCACTGTAGAGTGCTTTCCTAGTACATGTGAGGCCCTGGGTTCACCCTCTAGTACTGGGGGGGAAGAAAAAGCCATGCTACATAACTATCAAAATTTGGAAATTAACAGATGCAAGTTTAATGCTCAAACTCTGTTCAAACTTTATCAGTTATTCTAGTAATGTACTTTATAACAAAAGGACCTAGTCTAGAATTACACATTTAATATAATTGTCATATCTTTTTAGTCTCTGTTAATCTGAGAACAATTAGTCTTTCTTTGACTATGGTACTTTTGAGGATTATAAATTGGAGCTGAGCGCAAAGGTACAGACCTGTAATCCTATCAACTCTCCCTCCTGGAGGCTGAGGCAGGAGGAGGATTACAAATTGGAGGCTAGCTTCAATTTAGTGAGACCCTCAGCAGCTTGAGACCTTGTCTCAGTATAAAGAGCAAAAAAAGACTGGGGGACTGAGGATATAGCTCAGTTGGTAGAGTGCTTGCCTCATATGCACAAGGCCCTGGGTTCAATCCCCAGTACCACAAAAACAAACAAACAAACAAAAAGGACTGAGGATCTAGTTCAGTAGTAAAGTGCCCCTGGGTTCAATCCCTAGTATTAAAAAAAAGGAAGGATTATAAATTGGTTATTCTGTACAATGTTCCCTCAGTAATTTGGGTTTATTTGATTATCTGATAGTTTCCTCATGATTTCATTCAGGTTATGTATTTTGGGCAGAAATAACAAAGAAGTGATGTTACATTTTATTTATTATCTTCTATTAGGTGACACATGATTTTTATTTTTCTTATAATTTTGTTTACTTGATTAAGATGATATCTGTCAGTTTGCTTCTTTAAAACTAATGTATTTCGCTGAGTGTGGTGATGCAGGCCTATAAGCCCAATGGCTAGGGAGGCTGAGGCAGGAGAATTGCAAGTTCAAAGCTAGCTTCAGCAATTTAGCGAGGCCCTAAGCAATTTAGAGAGACCCTGTCTCAAAAAAAAAAAAAAAAAAAAAAAAAAGGGCTGGGGGATGTGGCTCAGTGGTAAAGAGCCCCTAGGTTCAATCCCTGGTATGAAAAAAAAAAAAGGCAGGTTCATTGGCCCTCCTTCAGACTTGAATCAGAATCTGCATTAAGAAAATATAATCTAGCATTTTAATTTTATTTCTTTTTGGTTAGCAGTTTTGTTTTTTTTTTGGTATTGGGGATTGAATTCAGGGGTATTCGACCATTGAGCTACATCCTCAGCCCTATTTTGTGTTTTATTTAGAGACAAGGTCTCACTGAATTGCTTAGCGGTTGCTGAGGCTGGCTTTGAACTCTTCTATTCTCCTGTCTCAGCCTCTCAAAGAGCTGGGATTACAGGTGTCCGCCACTGCGCCCGGCTAGTTTTTTTGGTATAGTGATTGAATCCAGAGGGACTTAACCATTGGGCCACATCACCAGCCCTTTTTAAATTTTTTTAAATATATTTTTTTTAGTTGTAGATGGATACAACATCTTAAGTTTGTTTATTTTTATGTGGTAATGAGGATTGAAACCCAGTGACCCATGCCCAGCCCCCCGCCCCTTTAATTTTTGAGACAGAATCTTGCTAAATTGCTTAGGGCCTTGCTAAGTTGCTGAGGCTGGCTTTGACCTTGCGATCCTCCTGCTTCAGCCTCTGAAGTTGCTGGGATTATAGGAGTGAGCCACCTTGCCAGGTTTTCTTGGTTAGCACTTTTTTTATTGAAGAAATCTTTGCTTATCTCAAAGTCATTAAAAATATGTACACACAGTAGTCGGGCGCGGTGGCTCAAGCCTGTAATCCCAGCACTTAGGGAGGCTGAGACAGGAGAATCGCAAGTTCAAAGCCAGCCTCAGCAATGGCGAGGCGCTAAGCACCTCAGTGAGACCCTGTCTCTACATAAAATACAAAATAGGTCTGGGGATGTGGCTCAGTGGTTGAATGCCTCTGAGTTCAATCCCCAGTACCAAAAAA
>PVHX01022150.1:0-28228 GCA_004024805.1 Geosciurus inauris | reverse complement strand
AGAATTCAAGCATTAAAATAAGTAAATGTCATTTGTACACTCATACATTATTCACAGCATTATTCACAATAGTTACAATATTCACAGCACTATTAACACAGTCAGCATTATTCACAATAGTCAAAAGGTGGAAGCTACCCAAATGTTCATGTTTGTTTATTAGATGAACAGATAAACAAAATGTGATATACACCTACAATGGAATACTGTGCTTCAGCCTTAAAAAGGAAGCAATTCTGAGACATGCCACAACACAGATGAACCTTGATGACCATTATGCTAAGTGAAACAAGCCATTCAAAAGGATAGATATTATATGAATCTGCTTATATCAGGTACCTAAAATAGTCAAATAGAATGTCAGGGTTGAGGTGGGGGTGGGAGTAGTTGTTTTTAATGGGTTCAGAATTTCAATTTGGGAAGTATAACAGTTCTGAGATGGATGTTGGTGATGGCCACAACAATGTGAATGTATTTCATGCCATTGTCCATCCACTTAAAAATGGTTAAAATGGCAAATTTGATGTTGTGTTTATTTTGCCATAATTTAAAAAACTAAAAAGAGGAAAATTTCTTAGGAATCATTTATAAGTAGCCTGCAATAAGAATTGTACCAGGGATTTAGTTCCTAAGGGAGAGAGCTAACTGAGTGTTCTCAAGGAAGGAGGAATATATATATATTTTTAAAATAAGGCAAAACACATATAAAATTCTCTTATATACTACAGATTATAGAAAGAAGCAAAAAATAGAAGAGAAAATTAGTTTGTTTCTATTTAACAATATGAAATATCTATAATTTGCTTCCTTGACAGCCAAGCAGCTGGAGAATGGGGAATGTTTTTTTAAAATGAAGAACACAAAAGCACTTGGGATTATCATGATAAAATTTGTACACTTTCAGAATTATCAGTTATAGTTGAATTTGAATGTAAACAGATAACTTTTATTTTAATGTACTTGTGTTTTGGTTATAAATAAAAGAAACAGACACCCTAATGGATGTATACTTATCAGTGAACTTTTCAATAACTAACTGAGAACACAAAGTTGAAGTCATACTTCTGTTCAATATAGCCTATGCAGGATATAAATATAAAACTTGATAAACATTTTAAACATGATGAACAATGCTATTAGTAATTTCTTACGTGTTTCATAAAGATTTCTTGATAATTATTATGCTGATATGACAGAAACAAAATATTGGCAGTACCCACCAAAGAAATCACACAGAGTTGTGGTCATTCTCAAAATACCACCATTAAACTAGACGTGTGTAATGCAACAAATAATATTTATTTTAAAACCCTGCTACAGTTTGGATCTTAAATGTCCCCGAAAGTCCATGTGTTAAGGCTTGGTCCCTTGGGTGGTATTATTAGGAGGTGGTAGAACATTTTAGAGGTAGAGCCTAGTGAAAGGAAGTCAAGTCATTGGGGGCATGGAGATTGTAGGACCTGGTCCCTTCCTCTCTTTTTTGCTTCTTGGCTCATGAAATAGTTTTATTCCATTATATACTGCATGATATACACTCACCACATGCTCATGATAATTATTATGCTGATCTTATTCTAATAGAAAAAAAAATGTAGCCGGGTGTGGTGGCGCAAGCCTGTAATCCCAGCACTTAGGGAGGCTGAGACAGGAGAATTGTGAGTTCAAAGCCAGCCTCAGCAATGGTGAGGCGCTAAGCAACTCAGTGAGACCCTGTCTCTACATAAAACACAAAATAGGGCTGGGGATGTGGCTCAGTGGTCGAGTGCCCCTGAGTTCAATCTCTAGTACCAAAAAAAAAGAAAAAGAAAAAGAAAAAAAATGTTGGCAGGCCCAAAGTGATGGGGCCAACTGATCATCGACTAAAACATCTACAACTATGAGCCAAAATAAACTGTTTTCCTCTTCATAAATTGATTATCTCAGGTATTTTATTATAATAACAGAAAACTGACTAAAACAATAATAATACACATTTTTTGCTTTTGCGTTAAAGGCTGTAGATCCACCGAGTGACAATTTTGTGTCACCAGCAGGACCACTAAGAGGGTCAGTTGAAGTCTTACATCTACTTTTTGAGGTACTTTGCATATTATTATCCCAAGAAATGCCAAAGGAGGGTTTGAAATGTTATGGCCTGTTTTAAATGTTTACATTTAACATAATAATTCTCTTAAAAACAAAAATACAGTCAAAAGATAGTATATTACATGATTCTCAAAAATGTTCATTCACAATAAATAACATGTAGTATTGTCCAGCAACAGGAAACAAATTAAAAGAAACAAAAATGTTATAATACCATGAATATGTTACTATGATTTTTGTCTTTTTAAGCAGATTTGAAGTTTATGTCAAAAGTCTACATTTGAGACCCTTTGTAAATGTGAAATGCCCTTCAGATTTCATCAACATTCTCAAAGAGCAAATTTTTAAGATAAAATATAAGTTGTGGAAACGTCTTCATAATGTGTAAATTTCTAGATAAATGATATTTAGCCACTATTTTGTTACAATTTTCTAAAATGACTAATTACACACTTAAATCAATAAGAAAAAAGACTAGATATGTGATTTAAAAAATATTTCTATGAAGCTGATTGTCAAAACTTCAAATTACAATTTAAAGTATTATAGCCTAAATAAGATTTTTTAATACAAATGGGAAAAGAGCAATAATGAAAGAATGTATAATGCAGTATAAAAATGGTATAAAAAAGAACTTATAAAGTTATATGAGTCACTGAAGCAAGATAAGAAAATTCAGTAAGCGTAAGCTGTATAGTGCCAAATATATCTTGTACACATTTGGAGTTATTAGCTCATGCACAAAAGAAACTCTCAAATAAAAATAATCAATATATGTAGACTCTACATAGGAAGTATATGCCATGTGCTAAGCACTAGGCTTTATTTAAGAATGCTAATCTTATTTAATTCTTATAACTACTTGAAAGGTAAGTTTCATTATCACCAATTCCTAAGAGAAGTGAAGCACAGAAGGGGTGAATGACATCTGAAGACGCAAAGCTAGTAGAAAAAAGATAATCAAAAAACCAAACCAAAACAAAACAAAAACAGGTTGGCCTAACTCCACAGCCCATGTTCTTGACCACTATTTCCTTCTTGTTTCCCAAATCCAAGTAGGCATGTGATTTTAGTACAATTTTGACTAAAAAAGACATGACTTTCCCATTACATTTTTACATATTGCAAGAATAACAAAAATGGTATAGCTGAAACAGCAGAATTAAAGGTAGCTTGGCTCTAGTTCTAGTGAGCAATACCTGCCAAAGTTAAACTTCTTAGTGTGCTATTTTTCTCTTTGTAAAATAGGGATGATAGTTCTGTTCTCCTATTTTGCAGGGCTGATGTGAAAATAAAGAGGAAAAAACATATGAAAGTATTTGAAACCTGGCATGGTGGTGCAAGCCTATAATCCAGCACTTAGAGAATCACGAGTTCAAAGCCAGCCTTAGCAACGACGAGACACTAAGCAACTCAGTGAGACCCTGTCTCTACATAAAACACAAAATAGGGCTGGGGATGTGGCTCAGTGGTCGAGTTCCCCTGAGTTCAATCTCTAGTACCAAAACAAAAAAGTATTTGAAAAAGTATAAGATTTTTAAAGATGCAAAGCATCATTTAAAGGCTTTATGCTTATTTCTAAGAGGCAGTATTGTTAATAAAAGCAATATAAGTAGGCTCAGGAAAATACTTGGCTACTAAAAATTTTTAAAAACAAAAATTTATTTTTTAATTTTTATAGAACCACTTTTGATTTCAAGTTATTGCACACTACACATATCATAACAACATATTTTTTTACTCCCTTAATGATTAAAAGTGGCTAACATTTCATTTAATGGTTTGGAAGTAGAATGGGATGTTCAAGATATAATAAGCTTATTTCCTTCTTTATAGATGTTTCCTTACTCCTTACAATTTTTGCTTTGTAAACTTACTTTAGCCTTGAACTACTAAGAATCTCTTCACCTTTTCAATTTGGTTCATGATGACTTTTTAGTTTTGTGTATGTTCATATATAAACAATAGTACAAATGTTTATAAAGCACATTCTAACATGTCAGACATTAGCCTAAGAACTGGAAATTAATAGAAAATAACAATGCAAAACTTACTACTATGAGACTCTTTTCTGTGGCATAAAAGTGAAAACAGTAGATATTCTTTTCAGACTAAGCTTGCATTAAATTCAAAGCTCCTAAAAAAGTGTAAAAATGGTAAATACTTGCTGTATTTCATTCTACTTTTACTCATACACACTTAACAAAATGATGAAAATGCTTACTTACTCGTACACCTTTAGGACCTGGATTACCTTCTGGTCCAGCTAAACCCTAGTGTGAACAAAAGACATTGTCATTATACTACAATACTTATAAAGAGTTGTTAACAAAAAGATTAATAAAAATATAAAGAGCTATCACTTAAAAACTATAAAATTCAGACTCTCTATTCAGAAAACTCTAATGAAGATCACAATTGTGCAAGGAATTTTATAATGTCAGTACCAAAACAGTCTTTGAATATAATCTATAAACAAATATATTTTGGTTATCTAAATATAATACAAAATACATATTGTTAGATAAAATTTTTTCACTAAAGTATTTCTCATTTCTATATTGTTTTAAAACACTTCTAGGTAACTTATTCTAAAAGATATCCTCATACATTTTTAAAAGATAAATACATTTTAAACTTTAAATCAACATCCATATGCTGAAGTATTCCTATTTTATATTTTTCAAACAACATATACCATCACTTGATCATAATAGTAAAATTCATAATACCTCCAGTTATTTTTAAAGGCATAAAAACAGATTTTGTTAAAATAGATTGTTTTTTAGATTTATTTCCTTCATTCCTGAGAATTAAAAAAATGACAGCAAGGGTGGTGGAATATGATGGACATCATAGCCCTAACTTTATGTATGACTGCATATATGCTGTGATTCTATACAACTTACAACTAGAGAATTGATATGTTATCCTCTATCTATGTACAATGAATCATTTACACTGTTAACATGTAAACCTAAATAAAAAAAAATAAGGTAGAAAACAGTATTATTATAAGACAGGATTACAAAGATTTTATTATATATATATTTATATAATGTATGTATATTTGTACAAATTTCTGGGAAAAATAATGAGCTATGATTATGCTCAACTATAATTATATATGGATGCCTAAGGAGATAAGATTTTACATCTCATATTATACTCATGTGTATTGTTAGAATTTTTTAAACAAGTGCATGTATTATTTTCTCAATGAAGAATTTAAACTATTAATCCTTCTATGTAATTATCAATTCTGTATTTTTACCTATGAATAATAGCAAATAAAAAAGACCAAAGTTGGACAAAAAAAAAAAAAAAAAAAATGTAGTTTTCTACTTTAATTAATTAATTTTAGAAATAATCTGTTCTTGAAAACCTAGGAAGAAAAACTTGCTCTATTATTAGTCTATAATAGACTCTATATTAGTCTATATTAAGAAGTTAGAGAAAGTTATGAAATTAGAAGGAAATACATATGAAACGATTAAATGAGTTTTCAGAACAGTATACAAAGAACTGAATTCAAATCAGACAAAAGTACTCGATAGTGGCATATGGAACGCTGCCAATTATTTCCCAGGTTTTTTTTAACTGTGTTATTAAAAAATAATACTTATAATAGAGAGTATTAACTCTTGATTTTACTTCATCTTGGTCAATGGAAGTTTTATAAAACCAGCATGGGGCTGTTTTAAGATCAATAAGACTCTCGGGCATTTTAATTTTGAAGGTTCCACTGCACAATCATATCAAACATGTTGAAAAGCCCCATTCTCATTTCAAACAAAACTTTCTATGTAAAATTTTTGAAATTATTTCTCTATGACTAATTCACTATTTAATAAAAGTAAACCAACTGTCCTTTGAACATTAACTCTCAAAATCAGAACATACAATGTATTCATGAAGAGGAACATGAAAGGAGAAATGTAAATACAGTTACTGCACCTGCCTGCCAGGGTAACCAGGTGAACCAATATTACCAGTGACTCCTGGAATTCCCTGAAATGAGAAATAAAATAAATAAAACAATATAACCAAGCCAATGGAATCCAAAGGCAACAAATTTGGTGCTAAGTTTGAAAAGAATTTTTCCACTTTAAATTACTGAGTCTTGACTAAAACCTAACATAAATCTGACTGAAATCACTGTTTGAAAGAAAATGAGCCAGGCGCGGTGGTGTACGACTGTAATCCCAGCACTTTGGGAGGCTGAGACGGGAGAATTGTGAGTTCAAAGCCAGCCTCAGCCAATGGCGAGGTGCTAAGTGAGACCCTGTCTCTACATAAAACACAAAATAGGGATGGGAATGTAGCTCAATGGTCAAGTACCCCTGAATTCAATCCTTGGTACCAAAAAAAAAGAAAGAAAGAGAAAAGAAAAGAAACCCAAAATTGCTAAATAAAAATAAGCAACTATTAGCTTAGGGTCCTGAATGAGACACTGATCATTAATAATGATAAATCTAGAATGGAAAAATCCAGTGCTACATAACTAAAGACAACATTTATTTCAAAGAAGGAGCTGGTATGTTTCTCAATAATCAGTATTTTTTTTGGATTGAATTCCTTCATGTTTCCATCATACTGCAACACTCCTTAACAGTCTGAACAGGAGCCCCAGAAGACTAAGAGGGGTAGTGAACTTCAAAACGAATCTCTTCTTCTCTCCTAAGATAAACATAATCTTACAGCAAGTCTGACTAAGTAAATACATGTTAAGTAATTAATATCTTTATTGTGACATGCGTCTATCTGAAATTCACAGAGTGAACTTGAATGATGCTATGGACTGAATGTGTGCCCCCCAAATTCACATGTGAAAATCCTAATCCCAATGATCATGACTAATACATGTATCCTAATGATACATAGTATATTAGAAGGTGAGACTTTGGGGAGGTCGTGTGGGTGGAGCATTCACGATTAGGATTAATGCCCTTATAAAAGACCAGTTAATTATCCTTTCTACCATGTAAGGGTACAGAAAGTTAATAGTCTGTAACCTAGAAGAAGGCCCTCTTCTAAATCTGACTATGCAAGCATGCTGGTCTCAGACATTCAGCCTCCAGAACCGTGAACAAATTTCTGTTGTTTATAAGCCACACACCCTGGCATTCTATTTTAACACAAGATTACTTAGATACATAGCACATTCACTTAGAATTCACAACTTTGTATTCTTAATTTAAAACAAGATTTGCTCAGGAAAAGCTGATAGAGACTTCAAGGCATAAGAAAGGAAACCTGGTGTAGAAGTGGGTGGAACAGTGAGACAAAATTCCTCTTTTTTTCTTTACATTTTCTTTTATGATAGATCATTTATTCATTCATCAGTCTATTCAGAGTTTAGATCTATCAAATAATTGTGGAACTAAGGAAATGCCAGGAGAATGTGTGTTGAGTTGCCTTTATTTAACTTCAAAAGATGACAATGTTAAGTTTTCTAGATTCTTTATTTATGATGTAAAATTCATTATTTATGAAAAAAGTGTCTTTCATGCCAGCACTTTCACTAATGCTTTGTCTCCCTGCTCTGAGATAGAAGGGCTACCTTCAGTTTAGGTACTGAAACACTAAAACTCCTAAAAATTTAGAAAATCTAGAGAAAGAACAAACCAAGGAAAAGACAAGTGAGAGGCAATAGTTTCAAGTATTTTTTCTCTATTTTTCTCGGAATATATCTTTCAATTTTTTTCTCATTTCTCTCCCTCAAGTCTCCTTCCCTTCCCTTGACCAAACAATTACAATTTACTAAGTCCTTTTTATGTGCCAAGCACTTTACACCTGCTTCACATCTATGAGATAGATACTATTTTCTCCATTCCACATCTAACAAAACTAAGATACTGAGAACTTATAACAATGACCAATTTTGTGTACTATGAATAAACACTTTCTGGGGATTACAGAATAAAGTAATTTGTATTTTATAATGTATTATCATCTGTTCAAAAGCCCTATAAGGGTGATATTATAATCCCTACAATAAAGATGAGAAAAAGTGAGACATACTATATTAAAGTCACCAGTGGAACTCACTAGTTAGTGGGAATTGAGAATCTAAATCAACAATTCTGATTCCAGAGACCACCATGCAAGGTTGCCTCCCTAGTTTGAATATGAAATGCAAATAATTTCTAATAACACTCCAAGGAAAACCCTCTAATTATGAGAGATTTACTACACTATCTTCATAACTGTCTTCCTTTATGCTCCATCAAATTATAAAATATACAGGCCTATATCTAGATATAAAACCTTATATTTGAGTATGCTAATAGAAAGGAGTGAAACAAATTTAAAAGGCTGCTTTTATTCTGTAGATCACTACTGATCTGGCCAAGGCCAATCATTATCCCTTTCCCATTCCTTTCCTTTCCTAGCCAAATTATGTTAACTGACACCAATAAAAGGCAAACTGGTAATGAGACATAAGTGAAATCTGATTTGAAATGGATTTTCACATGTAGGCTCTAATACATTCCAGCTACACAGAAAAAAAACACAAAAGAATTCCACTTCATGTCTATGTTCTGCTATACTAGAATAGCATTAAACAGAAAACAAGGAAGCTTTCAGCAGTCTTAACAGGGCACAAACATATTCCAAGCTAACCACACCCTAAAATCACTGCAACAACTATAGAGACTCAAAGGATTACCATGATTCAGTTCACTCTACACTTAAAAAGAGATTTTTTTAAAAAGTTGCCTTACTCATATCTGTAGTTTGGGTGGAAAAACAGAAATACAGTAGTATTACTAGTCCCTTGATAAATTAGGATAAGGAAATTAGAAACCTATCCTAATAACACTTCTTACTCTAAGCATTGAAATGCCTGTGTTAAGTTGGTCAGATTTCATTCAGAATTCCAACTTTTCTATGTCTGTTTCTCAATTTTCTCATTAATAAAATAGAATAACAACATGAAATTATTATGTAGAAAAAATGGAACAATGTATAGGAATATCTTTAGAAGTGGAGGTAATTACAATAACAGTTGCTGAGTAATAAATTAATTAACATATGTAAAATATTGAATAAATAATTATACTACTATAAGTTGTCATTAGTGGAAGTACCATCTGGCAAATAATAGGGCCTCCAACAGCTCCTATTACTAGAACTCACACAAATGTTTACCAAATGTTTGCTGACCAATTTATTTACAAATTTTCCAAAAATGAATGTCTTCTAGCACATCAGTTATGCTTGTCTTATAGTCCATGGTAGTTTCACAGTTAAAATGCAAAATTATTCCAGTTGTTTCTCAAAGTTAACTCAAATTTTGGCTCTTTTTTCCCCCAGAAACAAACAGAATAGAAAGCAAGAACTGATTCCAAAATATATTTTACAACCTTTAAAACTGATTTCAGACTCTTCTAAAAAGCATCCTACCATAAGAGTAATAACATGTATATGATCAGAACTAGGTATTAGAGCAATTTTGAGAGAACAGGTCAATATTGACAAATGGCCAATTTTTCACCAACTTGTGAAATATCAGGTTTTCTTCATTGGAATCCACATATTTCTGCCAAAACAGTATTCTAGGGATTTTCTTTTCCTCCCCAGGGACTAATTCCTACAACTTCTCATATTTTTTTCCACATTAATGTTCCAATGCTTTTCAGCACTTCTTTGATCTTTAGGAAACTGAGATTATACCCGTTATAATATATTGGTTTGTTTGCCAAGTCTAGTAATTGCCACATCTAGTAATCTTGGAAAATTGTGTTTCAAAGACTGGACAGTGTACTGTCTGATTTAAATGAATGAATTAGAAACTTGGCTCTGTTTCTTCATTTGGATCTTTCCCTCAGGGACCAACCATCACTTTTCTTCCTGGACTTCCATTTAGGGCTTCCTGAGGCACTTTGCTGAATCCTTATAATTCTATCCATCACCTTAATTAATTTATAAATCCTACCTTTTTCACTATTTTATTCATATGGCTTAGTACTCTCTATATTGAAAATGAGAGATATGACTCTTTTATTCTATGACGTGATGATATATTATTTTCTGGTGAGAGAGAGAAGCAACAACATGATCAACAACTAACGAGTTCCAAAATTATTTTGGTTTTTAAATAATGTGCATATATATTATGGACAATAATACAGGTACCATTCTAATATGAATAGCTATTAAAATTTACTTGCATTTTCCTATGTAAGGATGATGAAATTAACAGTTATGAATTAGGCTTCAGTGAACAGTTAAGCCCCTGATATTGTACAAAAAATCAGGGATATGTGTATTTCCTGGAAAGGGTTTGGAGCACTTGTAAGATTTTCAAAGGGGCCCGTGAGCCACATAAGTTTTAGAACTACTGTTCTGAAACATACTAGGTAAATAGTGAAAGTGAATAACAATAAAATATCATGTTTTAAATGGTTTTGGAAAAAATGTACAACTAATCAATTAAAGGGGCGTCTTGTACTAAATAGAGCCAAAATTACTGGGAATACAAATGAAAAAGGGAGAGAGGAATTATCTGTCAACAGAGTCCCTTAAAATGTATATTTTACTGGAGAAGATATAAGTCTTATAAAGGAAATACTTACTTGTTCACCACGGAGTCCTGGGAGCCCTGGATATCCTTTAAGACCCTATAAGGAAAAAGGTGAAGACATGGTATGAAAAGTAAACTTATATAAGCTAAATGACTAAATATAAGTTCTATGTTTTCCTTTACTGCAACTTTTCAATTTCCTCCTCAATATAAATTTAATTCTTACTAATTTATTTCTTATTAAATTTAACTTATTTAATAAGAACTTATTTTATTAAGTAGTAAATCAATTCTTATTACAATTGATTAATTTTGAATGTTGCTTGAATGATTTTTATCAACTAAAATGGTAGCTTAGTATTTAATAGAAAATAAAGCACAGTATCTTTCAGAAAAGATTTATACCTAGCAATAGAATTGCGAAGTTTGCTGAGGTTGTTTGTTCAATAATGCTGAGACAAAAGACCCTCAGACATAATTTGTTGGTAATTATTGAAAAACTGGATTGTATCCAGGCAGTTTCTCTAATCCATTAAATCACTGTCATAACACTTCGTGAATGAGCTAACTCAAATGAAAGAGGCTGATCACAGGTTTATCAAAATCCTATAAAGCCAACTAAATAATTAGCAACAAAAATATTTTCCAATTAATAGAAGCATAATCAAACAGATAATATCCTTCTTCCTCCAGAAAGAGGAAGAAAAATGGAAAAGACAGGAAGAAGAAAATAAAAGACAACTTTAGAGTTTATTTATATGGTTTTAATCAACCCTCAGAGAATTTACCTACTTTCTCCCAGATTTTGGCTCACATAAAAGAGAATGAAGTTCCTTTTCTTAAAAGCCTCATATATGCACCAATAAAAAAAAAGAACTTCATAAAATTTTTAGAAAGATGTAACTCAAAAGCCTGAAATAAATCATAGTTTACAAATGTCAAAAAATTTTACATTAGCATGCTGCAAACATGACAAGTTTTTAGAGTTGTAGAATATATAGTTAAATGACATGAAAGAATTATTAAGGACTAATCAATGATGTTTTGTCAGAAAAGATGAGTTTGAATTAATGGGTTAGAGAAGGAAAAGATGCTTTGAATAGACAGCAAATATATGAAAACATATTCAGCATCTCTGGGAATTAGAAAAATGCAAATGAAAACTACACTAATTTTCTCTCCAGTTAGAATGACAGTTATTAAAAACACAAATAATAAATGCTGGTGAAGATATGGGGGGAAAGATATACTCTTACATTGTTGGTGGGAGTACAAATTAGTACAACCACTCTATGTGGACATTCCTAAAAAATTAGGAATGGAACTACCATATGACCTAGTTTTTCTACTCCTTGGTATTAAGCCAAAAGATCTAAAATCAGCAATATAGTCACCTCAATCTTTATAGCAGCACAATTCACAATAGACAAATTATGGAATCAACCCAGATGCTTGTCAGTAGATGAATGGGTGAAGAAAATGTGGTATATAAACAAAATGAAGTTTTATTTGGCCATAAGAAAAATGAAAAAATGACATTTGCCAGTAAATGGAAGAAAATGGAGAAAATAATGCTAAGCGAAATAAGCCAGATTCAGAAATTCAAGAATCAAATGTTTTTTCTCCTATGTGGAAGGTAAAGCAAAATAAAGGAAGGCAGGCAGTTGGGGAGGGAATTGGATAACATAAAGATGCAGGAAAGATTGACTGAGTAGAAGAAGGAGAATGAAAGGGAGGGAGAAAGGGAGGGAAAGAAGAAGATAAATGGATTGAATTTAACAAAATAATGTTGTATTTATATAAAAAGGTACCAAAGGGAATTTCACCTTCATGTATATGTAGGAGAAAGGAAGAACAGTAGGATAGAGGGGGGAGAAGGGGAATAAAAGTAGAAGAAGTGGGGATTGAAATCAAATTCCTTGCATGTATGATTTTGTCAAAATAACCCCAATTATTATGTACAATTATGATGTATTAATAAAAAATAGAGACAACAAAGTAAGATTGTGGAATACAGGAGGTTGCTTTCCAAGCTGCTCCAATAGCATGAGACCAAGAAAGCAGATAAATACCTTCTCAGTGAGGGTAAAAGAGGGATTTTATTGGTATTTAATACAGTATTCTCAAAATAGCTTGGGAAATCAGAAAGTTGGATACAATAAAATAAAAAAGAAAGCTCACCACCAATGCCAGCAGCTGCTAGAGCTAATCCACCATGGGACAAGCAGGGAGAGGACTAAGGAACCTGCACTTCAGGTGGCACCATGGCATGCCTTGGTATGGAGATATCAGAGATCAAGGACATTGCAGGACTTATCCAAAGTGTGTGCTACATTATATCCTGTGGGACAGATACCATTCATCTCACAGCTGTCATGGAGAGCCCAGGCAGGAACTATACTGCTGCTGGAGAACAGTGGCCAATGACTGTGGGAACATGTACAGGAGCCTAGATCTGGAAATCCAAGCTAGGTCCAAAAAAAGTCATGGTAGATGCCTGTCACAAGACCCAGAGTGTGCTTAGAAGACCAGGAGAAAATCATGCATAGAGAATGTTTTACCTAAGGGAGTATGGGTCACAGAGACCCAAGAGATCCAGATTCTCTCCTCCACTTTGCTTTTGGCAACTCAGAGGAATACCCAGGGCAAGCCAGAAATTTGACTGAGTTGGCAGGTGTGACTTTGCATTTGGGGATGGAGCCTAGGAAGCCAGGAAGGGCAGATTCTGTGGGTGGTGCTGGGAGGAAAGGATTGGCTCCTCATTGCATGATTCACCCAGGGAAGAATCCTGGGGGAAAGTTTCCCAACTTGGATTGGCAGCTGTCCAGCCCTGGAGGTGCACTGATTTAAAATCTTCAGACCAATCACCATTCAATGGAGCACATGGGGCCTACCTAGACCTAAAACTCACCTTCAGGAGCTCCACCCCTCTTACAGAACCCTACAGCAACCCCACACTAAGAGTGGAGAAGACAACTCTCCAACCCACTCTACCTCATACTGCCAAGAAAGGAAGTCGAGAATCTGTGAATATCAACAGGCAACTTGACAACACAAAAATAGGAAGGATTTGATAGCATGCTGCCACCACTCTTGTTTGCAATACATACAAGAAGAAACAGAAAGAAAGACAATTGAGAACAGACAACAAACCTTCTCATTGACAATTTTTCAGCACAACAATGGAAACATATCCTAAATTTTTCAATAGGAAACCATTTTTTCTTTTCTTTACCTTTTGTTGTTTGCTCATGTGCTAAATGGTTCATGGACAAGTACACATATACATATTTTCCTGTCTTTCTCATTTCTATCATTTTTTGAAGGTAGTTATTTTTCCTTACTCTCTCTGTTAAGGGTTAGTTTTTAATTAGTATATTTTGATTGTATTGTCTTCTTCCCTATTCTGTTCCTCTTGTTTCTCTTCCTCCTTTTTCTCTTGCTAACAGCCAAATTCTATTGCACTTTCACTTGCTGATAGTGTCAATTCTGTTTATTGTGCCAACTACCATTGTAGATGTCATGGAACTAAATATTTAGTTTAATGCTTTATATTGTTTGAATTGATTGGTGTTATTGTCTCCCCCTAAACTGTGAAGTACTGGAAACTTTCAAGGACACTATTAGTTTATAGGGTAGAAACTCTGCTGACTCAGATCCATTTGGATAGATGGGTAGACATACAAGCAACATGTAGAAGCAAGGGAACAAACCAACCAAAATACCTCAATAAGAAAATATATTTACACCACAGTGGAAGAAATGTCAGAGAAGAAATTTAGAAAGTTCATAGTTCAACTGATCTATGAGGTAAAAGATGTTGTAAGGAGTAAATTCAGAGAAAAAATACAAATGAAAGATCACTTTAATAAGGAAATAGAAATTCTGAAAAAGAAGCAATCCAAAATCCTCAAAATGAAGGAATCAATAATCCAAACTAAAAATTCAATGGAAAGCATCACCAATAAACTAGACCACTTGGAAGATAGAATTTAAGGCAATTAAGACAAAATATATAATCTTGAATACAAAGTTGATCATGAAAAAAAGATGTTAAGAGACCAAGAAAAGAATCTTCAAGAAATATAGGATAACATGAAAAGACCAAATGTAAGATTCATAAGGATAAATGAAGGCTCTGAAATAAAAAATAAACGCACATTCAATGAATTATATCAGAAAATTCCTCAAATCTTAATAATGAAGAGGAAAATCAAACAGGAGACATACAGGGCTCCAAATATACAAAATTACAACAGACCCACACCAACACATATTATTATGAAAATGCCCAATACAGAGAATGATAGAATTTTAAAATCTTCTAAAGAAAAATGACAGGTCACATTTACAGTTACACCAACTCAGATTTCAGGAAAATTTTTATTCCAGACCCTAAAAGCTAGGAGGTCTTGAAAACACAAAAAATTCTGAAAGAAAATGGATGCCAACCAAGAATATGCAGCAAAGTTAAGATTCAGAATTGAAGATGAAATAAAAACCTTCCATAATAAACAGCAGTTAAAGAATTTACAACTAGAAAGCCTATTTTAGAGAACATACTCAATAAAATATCTCATGGAGAAGATATGAAAAATAAACATGAAAACTAGCTAAAGGAGGAACTACACTAGAATAATAGTCAATCAAAGAAGAAATTAATACAAATTAAAAACTAAAAATAAATCAAAATGACAGGGAATAAAATAAATCTCTCAATAATAATGCTGAGTGCAAATGGTCTGAGATCATCAATCAAAAAACGGGCTGGCAGATTAGACTAAAAAAACAAGACCCAACAATATGCTGTCCCAAGAGCTTCACCTCATAGGCAAAGACATCCCTAGACTGAAGGTAAGAGGATAGAAAAAAAAAATCACTTATTTGGATCTCACAAAGAAGCAGAGGTTGTCTATAAGATAAAGTGGACTTTAAGCTGAAATTAACCAGAGGAGACAAAGAAGGTCATTTCATACTGTTTAAGGGACTCATACAACAAGAAAAAGTAACAGTAAATATTTATGCTCCAAACAATGGAGCATCTACATATACCAAACAAATCCTTTTCTGCCGAGGATTTTAGCCCTGTATTCCCCTGAGCCTGCAGGGGAAGTAGAGGGCCTTACCCCAGTGAGGTTGAACCAGGAAAGGCAGGAGCCGACTGACCACCCGCACCCAGCCCTCTCACTGGAGGACAATCAGACACGTCAGGGAAACCAGTCAGTGCCTCCAGTCAGCGCAGGAACTTGTTTATTGCAAACATGGGGAGAAATATATAGTCCCTTTCGACTAATCTGCTTAAAGGTCAATCTGCCATGGCCTGTTCATGCAAGCGAGCACCCTATACCAAATATAAGCAGTCATGCCTTGTCCACGAGCATGGAAGTGGGAGGTAACCAATGAGATAGGTTTCCTTTTCTCAGGAGCTGGAGTGTAAATTGCTCCTAGGAACACCCTACACTTTTCAATATCAAGAATCAAACAGACCACAACACAATAATACTGAGTGACTTTAACATGCCTCTCTCATCACTAGATTCCAAACAAAAACTTAATATAGAAGCTATAGAACTAAAAAATAGAATTAATAATTTAGACTTAACAGACATATATAGAATATTTCACCCATCAATGACTGAATACACTTTCTTCCAGCAGCACATGAATCATTTTCTAAAATAGACCATATCTTAGACCACAAAGCAACTCTTAGCAAATCCAAAAAAGAAAGAGATAATTCCTTGTATCCTATCATATCATAATGAAATGCAATTAGAAATCAGAGATAAGATAAATAATAGAAGCTTCTCTAATACTTGGAAAAGAAATAAGATGCTACTGAATGATGAATGGACAGCAGAAGAAATCAGCAGTGAAATAAAAATATGCTTAGAGGTAAATGAGAATAGTGACACAACATATCAAAATTTCTGAAACACTATGAAGGCTTTCTAAGAGAATAGTTCATAGCATTGTCTTCATTCATTAAAAGAATAGAAAGACATCATAAATCATCTAAAATTACATCTTAAAGCCCTAGTAAAAGAACAAATTAACATGAAAATCAGTAGAAGACAGGAAATAATTAAAATCAGAGCCAAAATCAATGAAACTGTCATTTAAACATTTTTTAAAAATGAACAAAACTAAAAATTTTTTCTAAAAAATTAACTAAACTGATAAACCCTTAGCCAAGCTAACCAAAAGGAAGAGAGAAAAAAATCAAATTATCAAAATTCAAGATGAAAAAGGAAATATCACTAGACATCACTGAAATATAAAGGATAATCAGAAACTTTTGAAAATTTATTTCAATAAGGTAGAAAATCCTAAAGACAGTGACACATTTGTAGAGTCATATGACCTACCCAAATTGAACCAAGAGGATATAGAAAATTTAAAGAGACAAAATTCAAGTAAGAAAATTAAAGATGCCAGTGAAAGCCTACAAAGAATGCCCAGGACTGGATGGATTCTCAGCAGAATTCTACCAGAAATTTAAGGAAGAGCTAATACCAATCCTCCTCAAATTATTCCATGAAGTAGAAAAGGTACCCTTCCAAACACAATCTATGAAGCTAGTATCACTCTGATACAAAAACAAGGCAAAGACAGGCGTGGTGGTGCACACCGGTAATCCCAGCACTTTGGGAGGCTGAGACAGGAGAATCCCAAGTTCAAAGCCAGCTTCAGCAATGGCGAGGCACTAAGCAACTCAGTGAGATCCTGACCATACGTAAAACATAAAATAGGGCTGAGGATGTGTCTCACTGGTGGAATACCCCTGAGCTCAATCCCTGGTACCAAAAAAAAAAAAAAATGAGGCAAAAACACATCAAAGAAAGAAAACTTCAGACCAATATCCTTGATGAACACAGATGCAAATATGATTGATCAAATACTATCAAATTGCATACAAAAACACATTCAAAAGAGAGTGCATCATGATCAAGTGAGCTGCATCCCAGGGAGGCAAGTTTGGCTCAACATACGAAAATCAATAAATGTAATCCATCATATAAACAGACTTAAAGACAAGATTCACACGATTATCTCAATAGATGCAGAAAGAGAATTTCACAAAATACAGCAGCCATTCATGTTTTTAACACTAGAAAAAAATAGAGATTAAAGGAACATACTCCAAATTGTAAAACGCTACACGTGACATCTTCTATTTCCTTGCTTGAAACTGATCTGTTTAAGTTGCATATGTCCTCCTGATTCAGTTTGGACAGATCATATGCCTCTAGAAATTTGTCAGTGTCTTTGGGACTTCCTCTTTTACTGGAGTATAGATTTTCAAAATAGTTTCTAATTATCTTCTGTATTTTAATAGTGTCTGTCGATTTCAATAGTGTCATCTCAAATTTTAGTAATATGAGTTTTCTCTCTCCTTTTCATTAGGGTGGCTAAGGGTTTATCAATTTTACTTATTTTGCAAAGAACCAACTTTTTGTTTTGTAAATTTTTTGAATTGTTTCTTTTGTTTCAATTTCATTGATTTCAGCCCTGATTTTAATTATTTTCTGTATTCTGCTTCTTTTGGTGTTATTTGTTCTTTTTTTTCTAGTGCTTTCAGATGTAATGTAAGGTAATTTATTTGTTAACTTTTTCTTTTTTTAATGAATGAGCTCAGTGCAATGAACTTTCCTTTAACACAGCTTTCATCATGTCCCAGAGATTTTGATATGTTGTATCAGAGTTCTTATTTACTTCTAAGAATTTTTTCTCTCTTCCATGATGTCTTCTGTTATCCATACACCATCCAATTGTGTATTATTTAGTCTCCAGGTGATGGAGTAGCTTCTATTTTTTATTTTATCATTGATTTCTAATTTCATTCCATTATGGTCTGATAGGATGCAGGGTAGTATCTCTATTTTTTTTTTTTTTTTTGTATTTGCTAAGACTTGCTTTGTGGCATAATATATGATCTATTTGAGAGAAGGATCTGTATGCTGCTGAGAAAAAAGTGTATTCACCTGTTGATGGATGAAATATTCTGTATATGTCTGTTAGTTTTAAATTATTGATTGTATTATTGGGTTCTATGGTTTCTTTGTTTAGTTTTTGTTTGGAAGATCTGTCCAGTGGCAAGAGAGGTGTGTTAAAGTCACCTAATATTATTGTCTTCTGGTCTATTTGATTCTTGAAACTGAGAAGGGTTTGTTGGATATACATGGATGCTCCATTATTCAGGGCATAGATATTTATGATTGGTATTTCTTGTTGATGTATGGTTCCCTTAAGCAGTAGGAAATGACCTTCTTTATGACTTCTATCTTTTGTTTGAAGTCCATTTTATCTGTTATCAGGATGAAAACCCCTGCTTGTTTGCATGGTTCATTTGAGTGATATGTTTTTTCCCATCCTTTCACCTTCAGTCTGTGGATATTTTTCCATCAGATCAGTGTCTTGAAGACAGCATATTGTTGGGCCTATTTAAAAATCCAATCTGCAAGTCTATCTCTTTTAATTGATGAGTTTAGGCCATTAACATTCAGGGTTATTATTGAAATATGGTTTGTATTCCCTTTAATTTTGATTTATTTTTGTTTTTTAACTTGACTTGGTTTTTCCTTTGATTGGCTTTTCCTTTAGTGTAGTTCCTCCCTTTGCCAATTTTCTTGTTGTTTTTCATTTTCTCCTCATGGAATATTTTGCCAAGAATGTTCTCTAGTGCAGGCTTTCTCATTGTAAATTCTTTTAACTTTTGTTTATCATTGAAGGTTTTTATTTCATCTTCAAATCTAAAGCTTAATTTTGCTGGATATAAGATTCTTGATTGGCATGCATTTTCTTTCAGAGCCTGGTATATGTTGTTCCAGGATCTCCTGGCTTCGAGGATCTGGGTTGAGAAATCAACTGAAATCTGAATTGGTTTCCCCCTGTATGTAATCTGAACCTTCTCTCTTGTAGCTTTTAAAATTCTGTCCTTATTGTGTATGGTAGGCATTTTGATTATAATGTGCCTTGGTGTGAATCTGTTGTAGTTTTGTACATTTGGTGTCCTCTAAACCTCTTGTATTAGATTTTCCAATTCATTCTTCATGTTTGGGAATTTTTCTATTATTTCATTGAAGAGATTGTATATTATTTTGGTTTGTATCTTTGTGCCATTCTCTATCCTGATAATTCTTAGATTTGGGCTTTTGATGTTATCCCATAATTCCTGGATGTTCTGTTCATGGTTTCTTACCATTTTTATTGTGTGATCAACTTTGTTTTAAAGATTGTATATTTTTTCCTCAGTGTCTGAAGTTCTGTCTTCCAAGTGGTCTAGTCTGTTGGTGATGCTTTCTATTGAATTTTTTATTTGGTGTATTGTTTCCTCCATTTCAAGGATTTCTGCTTGTTTTTTTTTTTTTTTCAGAGTCTCTCTCTCTTTCTTGAAGTATTTTCTCCCTGTATTTGCTCTCTTATCTGTTTGTTGGAGGGATCAATGGTTGCCTATAATTGCTCTCTAATCTCTTTGTTGGACTGATCAATTGTTGTCTGCAATTGCTCTCTTATATTATTCTATGCTTCACAGATCATTTTAATTATATATGTCCTGAACTCCTTCTCTGACATTTCATCTACTGTGTTGTCAATGGATTCTATTATTGCAGCATCTTGGTTTGTCTGGAACATTTTCTTACCTTGTTTTTTCATGTTGTTCATGTGTCTTCCTCTCTGGCAGTGCTGATCTTAAGTATTATGATTCCTACCCTATAATCTTGTAGTGTCCCTGCAGGTTACCAATACCTCACCTCTGGTGTAACCGGGCCTACAGGTACCTTGGGGATGGTCTTTCTGATCTTGGCTGTTGTCTATAGATGGAAGTAGGCCAGGAAAGCCACCTGTTGGTAGATTTCATCTCACACCAGTCAGAATGGCAGTTATCAAGAATACAAACAACAGTAAGTGTTGGTGAGGATATGGGGGGAAAGGCACACTCATACATTGCTGGTGGGACTGCAAATTGGTGCAACCAATCTGGAGAGCAGTATGGAGATTGAGCAGAAAACCTAGAATGGAACCACCATTTGACCCAGCTATCCCACTCTTCGGTCTAATCCCAAAGGACTTATAAACAGCACACTACAGTGGCAGAGCCATTTCAATGTTTATAGCAGCTTAATTCATAATAGCTAAATTGTAGAACCAACCTAGGTGCCCTTCAATAGATGGATAAAAAAAAAAAACCTGTGGTATATATATACAATGGAATATTATTCAACATTAAAAGAGAATAAAATCATGGTATTTGCAGGTAAATGTACAGAGTTAGAGAACATCATGCTAAGTGATATAAGCCAAACCCAAAAAACTGAAGGCCGAATGTTCTCTCTGATAAGTGGATGCTGTATCCATAATAGAGGAGAGGATATGACAAGAAAAAAAAGCTATATATGACAAACCCAAGCCAAACATCATCTAAATGGAGGAAAAATGAAAGCATTCCCTCTGAAAATAGGAACAAGACAGGGATGTCCTCTTTGACTGCTTCTATTCAACATAGTCCTTGAAACTCTAGCCAGAGCAATTAGGCAAAAGAGAAATTAAAGGGATACAAATGGAAACAGAATAGTTGCCTATCTGTTTTCCAATGACATGATCCTATATTTAAAAGACCCCAAAAACTCTACCAGAAAACTTCAAGAACTCATAAATGAATTCACCAGAACAGCAGGATACAAAATTTAACACTCATAAATCAATTACATTCCTATATACCAATGATGAATCATCTAAAACAGAAATTAGGAAAACTATCTCATTCATAATAGCCTCAAAAAAATAAAATACCTGTTAATCAATCTAACAAAAGAGGTGAAGGATCTCTACAATGAAAACTATAGAGCACTAAAGGAAGAACTTGAAGATTATTGTAAAAAATGAAAAGACCTTCCATGTTCCAATGTAGTCAAAATCAATATTGTCAAAATGGCATATACCAAAAGCAGTATGCATATTTAATGCAATTCCCATCAAAATTCCAATGATGCTATTCATAGAAATTGAAAAGGCAGTCCTTAAATTCCTTTGGAAAAATAATGGGCCCAGAATAGCCAAAGCAGTCCTCAGTGAGAAAAGTGAAGTAGGAAGCATCACAATACCAGACCTTAAATTATTATTACAGAGCAATAGTAATAAAAACAGCATAGTATTGTCACCAAAACAGGCAAGAAGACCAGTGATACAGAATATAAGACACAGAGACAAATCCACACAAATACAATTATCTCGTTGCCAAAAGCATACATGGGAGATAATACATCCTCTTCAACAATTGGTGCTGAAAAAACTGAAAGTCCACGTGTAGTAGAATGAAATTTAGCCCCTATCTTTCACCTTGCACAAAAATAAGCTCAAAGTGGATCAAAGTCCTAGAAATTAGACCAGAAACCTTGCACCTGCTAGACAAAAATATGGGCTTAACAATCCAACATGTAGGCTTATAAACTGACTTTTTAAACAAGACTCTTCAAGCACAAAAAGCAAAATCAATAATCAACAAATGAGATGGCATCAAACTGAAAGTTTCCTCACATCAAAGGACACAATCAAGTATGTGAAGTGAGAGCATATAGAATGGGAGAAAATCTTTGCCACCTACACCTCAGATAAGACATTAATTTCAAGGATATAAAAAGAAGTCAAAAATCTTTACACTAATAATAATATTCATATTAACTCAACAATAAATGGGCAAATGACGTAAACAGACACTTCTCAGAAGAAATATGAATGGTTAACAAATATATGAAAAAAATGTTTAACATCTCTAGCAATTAGAGAAATGTAATTTGAAACTACACTGATATTTCATCTCACTCTAGTAAGAATGGAAATTATCAAGAATACAAGTAACAGTCAGGCACGGTGGCACAAGCCTCTAATCCCAGCACTTAGGGAGGCTGAGACAGGAGGATCGTGAGTACAAAGCCAGACTCAGCAACGGCGAGGTGCTAAGCAACTCAGTGAGACCCTGCCTCTACATAAAATGCAAAATAGGACTGGGGATGTGGCTCAGTGGTCGAGTACCCTGAGTTCAATCCCCGGTACCACAAAAAAAAAAGTAACAAAAATGTTGGTGAGGATGTAGGTAAAAGGGTACACTTGTACACCGATGGTGGGACTGCAAACTAGTACAACCAATCTGGAAAGCAGTATGGAGATTCCTCAAAAAACTAGGAATGGAATCACCATTTGACCCAATTATCCTACTCCTTCATATATATTCAAAGAATTTGAAATCAGCATACTATAATGATGCAGCCATATCAATGTTTATAGCAGTACAAGTCATAATATCTAAGCTATGAAACCAACTTAGATGCCTATCAACAGATGAATGGATAAAAAAATTGTGGTACATATACACAATGGAATATTATTCAGTCATAAAGAAAAATGACTTTACGACATTTACCATTAAGTGAATGGACCTGTAGACTCTCATATTAAGTAAAATAAGCCAGTCCCAAAAAACCAAAAGTCAAATGTTCTCTCTGTTATATGAATGGTAACCCACCATGTGGGGGAGTCTTAGGGAAAAAATAGAAGTTCAGTAGATTAGACAAAGGGGAAGGAAGAAAGTAAAGGGGAATGAAAAGAGCTAAAACAGTGGAATGAATCTGATGTAACTTTCCCATGGACTTATATGAACACACTACAGTGAATCTCAACAATGTGTACATCCACAAGACAGGGAGTAAGTTAGACTAAGATATATTCCATGCTTGAATAAATATATCACAAGAAAATCTATTGTCATATATAACCAAAAAGAATAAAAATACATATATAAGTATATATATTTAAAAAGAATTATACTTTTTATAAATCATGCTATTATGAAACTTACATGCTTATTCTGTTAAATAGCATCACATATATTCAGCATTTTCACTATATTGTACTCTGAGCTTTTATATTTTTTAAGATACCTGAAGATTGGTCTAATTATAAAATATTGAAACATACTGTACTCAGTTATCCAAATGTTTATACAAGATTCCACAAATAAAAATATTCACAAAGCTAAGAAGTTTTCCTTTTTTATTAATAGGAGATAAGTAACATTCTTAGTAATATGACAGTGGTGGTGGCTCCCTAAATTCAGACAGCAGTTCTTCGAGTGTGGGAACTAATCACTTCCTACAGAAGTATCAGGAAGATGGGCAATAAGGATTCTGAACAGGAGGTGCATATTTTAGAAAGCCATGAGCCTATCTCCTTTTTTTTTTGTAAATATGTGTTTACTTATTTACTTATTTTTTTTTCTGTGAACCCTAAGTAATTTTCTTTGGCTACTTCCTATCATTCTGATCAGTGTTTCTTTCCTCCCTAGCTTACAGTAAACAGATGTAGTGATGGTACAACATTTTTACTTTCCTATAAATGCCTTATAACAATGAAAGATATAGCTAATCATTGTATTTTTTGCAGGTATAATTCCCTTTAATAGGATTTTTCTTGATTTAGAGCATCTGATAAAGTGGCAGCACAATGCAGTAGTGATCTGTTGTTCATCAACTCATTCCTATCTGCCCTGGTCACAGGAGCTGGCATGTCTAAGGGATAACAATACCAAGTCTAGCAAGTAGCTTTTGAGACCACTTGAATGAAGCTTTTGCATAAATAAAGATAAATAAAGATAGGCCAACCAAATTTTCTCTTTTTTAAAATAAAGTTTAATAATCAAAGAGGTTTTCAAGATGGCAGAACAGAGGATGTTGCTTTCCTGGATGCTCCCTAGAGTGAAAACAAGAAAGCAGATAGGCAGCTTCTCAGCAAGGTGAGTGAATAAAAAAAAGTAGGGGGACTTTTACTGGAATTTAAAACTGGACATTCTAAGCAGACCAGGGACTCAGGAGGTTGGATATAACAAAATAAGGAAGAAATCCCCAGCAGCACAGCCACTGTTGTGGCCAGGCTGGAAGCACCAGACAGAATTATCCCTCCATAAGCATAGTGGAGTGATAAGGGAATTAAAGGGACCTGCATTTTGGGGAGGCCCGAGGTATGTCTGGGTATGGAGAGTTAAGAGATCAAGGACATTGCCCAGCAAACCTGAATAACACACTGCACAATATCTGAGTGTGGGGAAATAAGCTGTCATCTCTCCAGGTGGCATGTAGAAGATTAAGGAAGGAGCCATTTCTCAGCTGTGGCATGGGAACCAGCAGCTGAGGAGGATAATTCTTGGCAAATCCAAGTTTGGCCTTAAATACAGGCCCAGAAAACACACACTGCACCAACATAGAGTGTGCTAAAGTGACCAGGAGAAAATCAAACATGGAAAGAGGATTATACATAGGGACAACTGGTCATGGAAACTTACCCAGCTCTACCCCTCCCTCTCCAATCTGACTGCTTGTAGGAGCCCCTGGCAGAGACACATCTGGCCAGGAACTCAGAAGAGCAGAGGTGAGAGAACCCAAGACCAGGAAACGTGGGATCCGAAGGTTAGATAGAGAACTAAGAATTGGGTCCCCCACCACCTGAGCAGAACCCAGGGGAGATCCCTGCAGTATAGTCTTCCAGCATGGACCAGCAAATACTGAGCACTGAAGGTATACTGATTTAAAATCTCCAGACCAATTGGCATTCATTGAAGAGCCTGGAGCCTACCTAAGCCTAAACCCTACCTCCAGAAATTCTACCTTCAGTATTACCTCTCACTCCAGCAATCCAGAGGGTGGAGCATGTTCCAGACAACCCAACCAAAATTGCTAAGAAGATAAACTGAGAATCTTTTGAACTCCAACAGAAAGAATTTGTTAACTTTTCACTAAGATTTTTTTAAATTATTTTTCTCTGTTTAATTGTGACCTTAATGGCACATGGACATTTATACATATTCATATTTGTTTTTTTCTCATTTCTAACATTTTTAAAAAATATTTTTTAGTTATAGATGGACACAATATCTTTATTTATTTTTATGTGGTGCTGAGGATCGAACACAGTGTCTCACGCATGCGAGGCAAGCACTCTACCACTGAGCTATAATCTCAGCCCTCATTTCTAACATTTTTGAAGCCAGTTATTTTTCATGAATTATTTTTTTGTGAACTAAAATGTATGATTAGTATATTTTAGTTTTTATATTCTTTTATTTTTTAAAATTATTTAAATTTTTAGGTTTTATGTGTGTGTATATATATATATTTTTTCTCCTGTATCCCTTGATTCTCTCTTTTCTTCTGCTGACAGCCAATCTCTATTGTTCTCTTTCACTCTTCCTTTAATTTTTTACTTCTTCTCTCCTCTTCCCTCATAATCATCACATCCTTTATCACTTCTGTTCTCTCCCTGTTCATCATTTGAAATTATAAATGCTTTTGTAAACTTGGAGTGTCTATTGTAAGCAATAGATTAACATATCATTTTTGTTTATTGTAATAATTAATATTGTAGACATCATAGTATTAACTATGTGGTTCAATGCTGTATATTGTTTTCATTGGTTGTTATTATTTGTCTCCTCCTTAACATTGAGGTACTGGAAACCTTCAGAGACACTGTAAGTCTACAGGGTAGAAACTCTACTGCCTCAGATCCATACCAGTAGATGGGTAGACACACAAACAACATGAAAAAGCAAGGAAATAAATCACTCCAAGCAACTAGATACTCCAATAGCAGAAACCATTGATACCACAGTGGAAGAAATGTCAGAGAAGGAGTTTAGAATGTGCCTAGTTAAACTGATCTGCAAAGTAAAGAATGATGTAAGAAAGCAAATACAGGGAGCAAAAGATTACTTCAATAAAGAGATAGAGAATCTGAAAAAAAACAAACAAATCTTTGAAATGAAGGAAACAATAAACCAAAAGCATCACCAACAGACTAGACCACGTGGAAGACAGAATCTCAGGCAATGAAGACAAAATATATAATCTTGAAAATAGAGTTGACCACAGAGGGAAGATGTTAATAAACAATGAACAGAACTTCCATGAATTATGGGAAAACATGAAAAGACCAAATTTAAGATTTATTGGGATAGATGAAAGTGCAGAGGTACGAACCAAGGAAATGCACAATCTTTTCAATGATTCAATCAGAAAATTTCCCAAATCTAAAGAATGAAATGGAAAATCAAATACAAGCAGCTTACAGGACCCCAAATGTACAAAATTACAATACACCTACACCAAAGCACATTATAATAAGAATGCCTAACATACGGAATAAGAATAGAATTTTAAAGGCTGCAAGAGAAAAATATCAGATTCTGTATAGTTGGAAACCAAGTCAGATCTCAACTGACTTCTCAGCCCAAACCCTCAAAGCTAGGAGGTCTTGGAATAACATATACTAAGCTCTGAAAGAAAATGAATGTCAACCGAGAATCCTATATTCAGTAAAATTAAGCTTCAGATTTGAAGATGAAATAAACACCTTCCATGATAAACAAAAGCTAAAAGAATTCACAACTAGAAAGCCTGCACTACAGAACATTCTCAACAAAATATTTCATGAAGAGGAAATGAAAAAATAAATAAATAAAAACAGCAAAGGGAGGAACTACACTAAAGGAATAGTCAATCAAAGGAGAAACTAGTTTAAATTAAAAACTAGAAATAAACCCAAATGGCTGGGAATAAAAATCATATCTCAATAATAATCTTGAACATTAATGGCCTAAACTCATCAATCAAAAAGACACAGACTGGCAGACTAGATTTAAAAAACAAGACTCAACAATATACTGTCTCCAAGAGACTCACCTCATAGGCAAATACATCTACAGACTAATGTGGAAGGATGGGAAAAAAACATCACTCAGATGGATCACATAAACAAGCAGGGGTTTCTATCCTCCTGTTGTAAAATGTGGACTTTAAACCAAAATTAATCTGAAGAGACAAAGAAGGCCATTTCATACTGCTTGAGGGAATTATACATCAACAAGACATAACAAGCATAAATATGCCCCAAACAATGAAGCATCTACATACATCAAACAAATCCTTCTTAATTTTGAGAATCAAATAGACCCCAACACAATAATACTGGTTAACTTTAACATGTCTCCATCACCACTGGATAGATTATCCAAAGAAAAACTTAAAGATATAGAAGTAAAATCCACAATTGATAATTTAAACTTAACAGAATATATAGAATATTTCATCCATCAATGACTGAATACACCTTCTTCTCAGCAGTACAATGATCTTTCTCTAATATAGACCATGTGATGTAAGCTATCACATATGGTGGCATACAATTGTAGTATTACCTTAACGTATTTTTAGCATCTTTAGGGTTATTTTGTTAGCTCCCTTTCCATTGATATTAATTTTTGTGTTCTTCCTTTTTTTCTTGATTAGACTTGTTTATTTTTTATAAAATTTTAGCTGTATTTTTTTCTATTTCATGTTTCTGCTCCTACTCTTATTTTTTTCCTTCCTACTACATAATGTGAAAATCATTTGATTGTTATTCTAGCTTCTAATACAAGTACTTTAAGTTATAAATGTTCATCTGAGTACTGTTTCATCCCAGAGATCCTGATATTTTAAGCTTTTATTACCACTTAGTTCAAAGCACTTTTTATTTACTTTTCTTGTGCTTTCTTCCTTGACCTCTGAGATATTTATAAGTGTG
>PVHX01022149.1:0-28266 GCA_004024805.1 Geosciurus inauris | reverse complement strand
ATCTATGAAGACTCTAATGGTGTGACTTTATCTGGTTTGCAATCAGAGAAATGGAAAAACTGAGCTCTGGTTATGTACTATGACTTGAAATGCATTTAAATACAATAACTAAATTTAAAAAAAAAAACAAAAAAAATATAAGCATTTCTGTTAAAGTTGTACAGTAGTGGAGTAGGTTTCCTTATGTGAGATGAAGAGTATACTCTGAAACACTGTAAGTGGAGTGTAAGGAGGGTTTACACAACAGTTTTTAGGGAGCATAAGGAAAGATTTACTGACAAGATTAGGTTACATTTGTGATTCACAGATCCTTAAGATTTTGTAATTCCACTTCTGTTTTATTTTCAAATGCTAGCAAGTAAATAAGCTCTGTTGGAATTTACACAGTAATTAATAAAGACTATTTACACACTATTAATAAAGACTCCTTGTCTTGCTGGTTACATTTGTGCACACCTATAATCCCAGTCATAAAATGGAGAGTGTATAACAGGGGTTTCATTTAAATAAACAGAAGATTATTCAGCATTGTAAACAAGACCTCATTCATATAGGAATCATTCTTCCTAACCTTGTATGTTGATATGTAGTTCCTATTTAACTTTAGTATCTCCATATAAAAAGATATATAAATCAATATATTCAGTAAAACCTAAATATTACTAATTAGAAAAATACCCATATAGTTTATAGATAACTTTAAATATAAATAGTCACTGGAAATAGGACAAAGCAAATGCTGCCAAATGTAAAGATCTTAATTTTTTTTTTTTTTTTTTTGGTACTGGGGATTGAACTCAGGGGCTCTCGACCACTGAGCCACATCCCCAGCCCTATTTTGTGTTTTATGTAGAAACAGGGTTTCACTAAGTTGCTTAGCGCCTCGCCGTTGCTGAGGCTGGCTTTGAACTCGCGATTCTCCTGTCTCAGCCTCCCTAAGTGCTGGGATTACAGGCTTGTGCCACCGTGCCCAGCTTAAAGATCTTAAATTTTTAATGAATGAATTAGAATGAATTACAATCGCATTATCAATGAAAGAACTTCACTAATCTTGGCTAGTTTCTCATATTTTTATATAAGTTGTTTTTAAATACACTTATAAAATGGTAAAAATTAGGTTTTTTCATAAGCACCTAATGTTACCCTTTTTATATACTTTTTATATGCCTTTTTATGTTGGTTAACTCTTTTTTTAAAAAATTTATTTATGTTTTTAGTTGCAGGTGGACAGAATATCTTTATTTTATTTTTATGTGGTGCTGAGGATCGAACCCAGTGCCTCACGCATGCTAGGCGAGCACACTACCACTGCGCCACAATCCCAGCCCCTGTTGGTTAACTCTTATAATAAATATTAATTTATTTAGGATATATCTAAACTACTGCAATAAAGCATCAAAATGCAATGGCTTGGACAAAATGGAATTTTATTTAACATTTATACAGCAGTCCATAGACATGTTATGCCAGACCAGTTTGCTCCATTAAGTCATTTAAAATCCAGACTTCCTTCCATCTTGTTTCTCTACCAGAAACTTCTCAGGCATTATCAATCGGAATGCTTAAAGCTAGATTGCTGCCAATTCATAGTTTCAGCTTATGGAAAGAGGACAGGTGTAGAAGAGCCTTAAATACCCTGTTTTGAAGTGTTGGAAGTACATGTGTTATTTCTCGTGTTCCATTGGCAGAAATTTAGCCACAAGCAACACCTAATTTCAAAGAAAGCTGAGAAACAGAGGGTAGCTGAGAAGCCATGGATCCAGAACTTTACTACGGTGGACAGCCAGGAGTCCCTTCCATAGTCAATTCTTCTCATTTTGAATTAATCAAGGCCAAGTTAATTTGCTTAACAACAAATGCATTTTATTAATTATGGGTAAATCTTTTTTCATCTCTTTCAGTTAGATGTAATCATAGCAGATTTGGATGGTGGCACTATCAAAATTCCTGAATGTATTCACCTCTCTTCCCTCCCAGAGCCACTTCTACATCAGACCCAAGCAGCTCTTTCTTTGGTATGACATTTTTTAATAGTAAACTTTATTCATCTAAATCTGAAACTAAGATAATTTGAATTAAAATTCATTGTCAGTATAATTTAAAGAGAATTATGTGTTTGAAACATGAATATATTCTCTTCCAGTATTTGGAATAGAATTCTTCATCTACCAAGTAATTATCTAAGGAATATACTTTGAATCCTTATTGAATATTCTACATTCATTTCTTCACCCAGCATATTTATTCATTAGCTATTATATACCACATACTATCCTAGATATTGGAAATACCCATGTGAATACAAGGATAAGACTGTCTCAAAACCCCTGATTCCCCTACCATCTCCTATTACAAGTATATTTCTGTTTCCTAATGTCCATTCTGGCATCTCATTCCTCTATGGTAGATGTGCTACCTGCAAAACAGTGTAATGTTGCCTTGACAGTGTTTTTAGGTCAGTAGAGAAAGATAAGACTTTTGAAACATTAAATGTGTAACATACCATGCAATCAAGTTCTAAGGGAATCTTGTGGCCAGGGCTTTTAACAATGAAACATGTAATTTTCTTCTTGTTACATTACTTTACTTTAATTAATGTTAAAAAATACATTATTTTATTCTACTCACAGTCTTTTAGGTGCTTATTTATCCATGATCAGTAAATCAAAAGTTAGAAATTCTGCATTCTGGCCAGGTGCAGTGCCTCATGCCTATCATCCCAGCAAATCTGGAGACTGAGGCAGGAGGATCATAAGTTCAAAGCCAGCCTCAGCAACTTAGTGAGGCCCCAGGCAACTCAGTAAGACCCAGTTTCTAAATAAAATATGAAAAAGAGCTGAGGTTGTGGCTCCGTGGTTAAATGCCCCTGGGTTCAATCCTCAGTACAAAAAAACAAAAAATGAAATTCTGCATTCCTTTTCAAGATGTTAGTAGAACTAAGGCCTTCATCTTCTCAATAATATTCCAATCTGCGCAGTTTTTTGTGTTTTGTTTGTGTTTTCCATACATAGAAACTTATAAGTCAGATGTTTACAAGGAGGGATTTTATTTTCAGAAAATTTGCAATTTTGTAATAGTACATTCTTCCACTTGATATTATTAAACAAATTATATCTCATTTCTAGGCCTATGTCCTGGTCTTTATCTATAGGATGAATGACTTATACAGAGATAAGTACGTGTCTATTTCCCAAAGTGAAGCCAGGAGATGATTTTGGATGGAATGTAGTCAACTTTTTTTAAATTTTAATAATTATAGTTTATTATAATGTATATTTAAAATATCATACAAAACCTGTGATTTCACAGGTAATGCCATCTAAGAAAATACTAGGTTTTAAAGATGAGTTGATTTAAATGAAAATACTGACCATATAATTGCATAGATGGCATATGAATATAGCAATACCTGAAAAAGTAGTATTTGAGTGATTGAAGAAAGTTTATTATTTCTAGAATAAAGTTTATCATTTTTAGAAGTTTATTATCTCTTTTAATGATTAAATCATTAAATTAATCATTTTGTTGAGAGAGTGACTTGGTAGAGATTCTGCTGCTTACTGATATAGTTTAACTTACAACACCTGTGCTACCAAATTTGATTAATTGTTAAAATCACTTTTGGTAAAACTGAGTATAACTGCTGTTATAGTTATCAAGCGCAATGATGAATTATATACTACAGTGTAAGAGCACACTGTGAATAAGAGATAAGGGCATTGTATATTGTCAAACTAGGACCAAAAAAGAGATTAGGTTTTATGGACCATATGAGAGCTTGAACATGTAAGTATATGAGCTTTGTTTGATTAGTAAATTATTGTAATCAAATGTCAATGTAGTACTTCAATTATATAATAACCATGGATGATTTTTATAGATAACAAAACATTATCATAATGTAGTAGTGACTAGGTGATTTGTTTATGATTATTGTCATTAGTTTTGATTTTAAGGGTAGTTTCAAGTCTTGACCTAACTATTCCATAAAAGAAAACCTTAGTATTTGAAAATAATTCTGCAAAGACAAAACATTATTGCACACTAATAGAGTGCAATCTTTTTCTCTGTGCAAGTCCTGCATGGACTATTCTTTGCCTCCTCCTCCCCAACCTGCTTTGCTTCAGAGCCTAACTCAAATATTAATCCTCTTATTCTTTTTAACTTTTGCTGGGTTGTATTAGTTATACTTTATATTTCATAAATTTTTATATTTTATGTATCTGTAAGATTCATTACATTATACTATACTTTCCCCTTCTGGACTACAAGGTTTAAAAACTTATTCTCTTTCTCCTCAGTACTTTAGTTTTTAATTTTACTATGAAATATAAAAACAAATACCCGTTTTCTAAAATCCATCCACATAGATACATAGCTCTGCCCTAGACAATTCCCTTCCCAGTAGTCACTATTGTTTTATAGTTTAGTTTATATTCTTTGAGAACTTTCTATTCCTCATTTTATGTATATCATTGTATGCATGTGTGTGTACATTTAGGGTTCATTTTATTTTATAAGATCATATCATTTTATAAGATCATATTATATGGATTGTTTTTAGAATAGGTTTTTCACTGTTTTGTCTTGGAGATCTCTCCACAGAACTACATGAGAGGGCTGGGTTTGTGGCTCAGTGGTAGAGCGCTCACCTACCATGTGTGAGGCAGATCCTCAGCACCACATAAAGATAAATAAATAAAGGCACTGTGTCCATCTACAACTAAAAAATATTTAAAAAGGAAAGTACATGAGAGCTACCTCGGCTGAATTGTAGTTTTGTATTTCATGGAGAGAATATAGCATATTTTCTGTATTTACCTTTCATTTTAATGCCATAAGGAGATTAAGGAATGGTTTTATTGATTTTAAGATATTTTTCATAATAAAACTTTTTTGCTTTAGATTTTACACCCAGATTTGGAAGTAGCAGATCATGCTTTTCCTCCTCCACGAACAGCTTTATCTCACTCAAAAATGCTGGTAAGAAGTTAAATATTTAAATTTGGTACTTTTTAAAGACAACTGTATTTCTGTTTGTAGAACTGTTAAAGAAACTAAATGAAGTTAGAGTTAGATATACAACATAGTAAAAAGTACCCCCAAATTAGAAAATAGAAGAAATGCCACCAACTACCTTGTGTCCCGCTCAAGGAGGTGCTAATAGCAGTGCACTGCCCTGGAGGAAAGGGGCTATGAGTGTTGCTGGAGGAGGCCAGTTAGGTATAGGACAAAATTTGGAATGTGGTTTCTCACCTGGAAAACTGCCAAGCATCAAATCAAAAGGGTCAGAGCAAGGATTTTTAAAAAGGAGGAAGCTTACAAAAATGAAAACAGTGAATGTTACATCAGAGAGAATCAACTTTGAAGAGTGAGTGGGTAAAGAGAATTCTAATTAGAAGTCATAAAATGGAGAGTGTATAACAAAGGCCTCTTTTTAATTTTTCTTGGTAAGTTTCTTAGAGATAAAATTCATGACCTAATAGGAGCTTAATAGCACTAGACAACTTTGACAACTAACTTAAACATTCATGACTTTTATTTCCTTATCAATTAAATAAATCTATAACTTGCCTTACAGTTTTAAAACCATGTTTCTATTAAAATGTAGATCGTCAAAGCAGATTTTTAAATCATACTTTATTACAATAAGAAGAGATTTTTCTAAGTTGGATAAACTTTGGAAGAATTTCATAAGCTTTTAAAATTTAGTCTCTTGAGGGTGTTTTCTCCATTTTATATGCATTACTGTGATTCTTTTGGTGGATATAGAAGTCAAAGGACTTGGGATATATGCCCTTCTTTAACATGGTACAAGAGGGTAATGCATTACTATTTTTTTTCTCTAGAAGAAAATTGAACATACTAAAGGCAAGTTTTATTTGGTTCAGTATGAAGAACTATTTAACAGCCTAAACTACCCAAGGATGGGATAGACTAGATGCCCCCACTTAGGGCTGCCACAACTGAGACTTACAGGAAGCACAGACAGATTTAGTCTTTCCAGATTTTTTTCTCATCGTTTTGACATAAGTTTTTAAGAAATTAAATTACCTAATGTATTTCTTATATTTTCAGGATAAAGAAGTGCGAGCAGTTTTCCTTAGACTATTTGCACAACTTTTCCAAGGATACAGATCATGCCTACAACTTATAAGAATTCATGCGGAGCCTGTAATACATTTTCACAAAGTAAGATGCAATACCAAATTATACCCTTCAAAAAGCAGACTCTGATTAAATAAAATTGGTTAATTTGTATTTCTAGCCATATTTTTTTACTTTAATTTATCAAATGTGATTATTTAAAACCTCTGCTTTGTGTGGTTAGATTACAGTTTTTAATAATACTAAGTTACTGACAATATTCTCCTTTAGAGCATGTTAACTTTAAATTAGTTTTTCTTTTAAAGTCGATTGTTAGTTTCTGATTTTTCCTCCTGCCATATAGACAGATTCATTTTTATTTTTTTTATTTCAAGTATTAGACAAAAACCCTTTTTGAAAGAAATTTTATAGCAATGCATAGTTATACATGAAGGCATTTATTCACACTTCGATCATTCCATTATAATTTTATTTTGACCATTTTTTCATTACCAAGTAATAAATTATCATTTCACATTTTCTTTCTTTACAGACAGCTTTCTTGGGGCAGCGTGGTTTGGTTGAGAATGATTTCCTCACTAAAGTACTCAATGGAATGGCATTTGCAGGTTTTGTTTCAGAAAGAGGCCCACCCTATAGATCCTGTGATCTCTTTGATGAGGTATAGTTATTATAAAATGAATACATTATTTACAGACATAATTAGGATAGTAGTGAAAACTAGAGAAGCATTTTTAACCTTTGTTCAATGTTATCAATTAAATATAATAATCCAAATATTATTATTGTGCTTCTAATCTTTATGTTGTAGATTAGGAAAATATAAGTATAGGATTTCTCAGAAGTACATAAAAATTTTGAACAACTGAATTTCAATAGTTGATTAAAATCTTTGAAAATTTAACAGGGATTATATTAAGTAGAAGTCTTATTTTTAGGCAATAATGTAGTAATTCTTTTATTAGTCTCCTAGAGAGAAAGGTCTAATGGATGCATAGATGCATGTCTTCAAACTGTATTTACATTTAGCCCATCAGTATCATGGAGCCATAGTTTATCTTTATGGCATTCTTATTAACCAATAATTAACATTTCTCTAGCTCCCTCTGGAGATATTAAATATGTGAAAAATAGATTTAGTCTCTATTTTCAAGGAATTGGCCATATAAAGGGAGAAATAGAGCCAGTGTGACTCACAGGAAGAGTGAGGTTATTTCACATTTATTGTGCTTTTTTTAAAGCATTTTTCCTTTTACCATTTATATTCATAGCAGTGCATTTTGAGAGGTAGAACAACAAATATTATTCCCATTTCTATTTCTGGAAAGAGCACTGTATTGGAACCAATAAATCTAAAAGTTCCTTTAAGTTTATAAAAGAAAACCACCTCTACCCAAAACCATGGAGAATATATAAATGGTCATATTTTGCTCGTAGTAGTTTTATGTAGAGAAGATAGGAATCAAAGCCTTAAAGATGCTCAGTTCATAGGAAAGAGCCTTTTAGTCTTTGTAAAGATAGTTAAGGTAAGAATAAAATAAATGTGTTTTAGTTCTGAGTATGAAGACCTGCACCAAATGCTTTAGTTAATGAATGTGTTTTAGTTCTGAGTATGAAGACCTGCACCAAATGCTTTAGTTAATAAAAACTTACTTTCTTTCCTTCTTTCTTTTCTTTCTCTCATTGTAGACAGGCACAATAACTTCATTTTATTTATTTTTTTATGTGATGCTGAGGATTGAACCCAGTGCCTCACACATGGTAGGCAAGTGCTCTACCACTGAGCTATGACTGCAGCCCCAGTTCTTTCTAATCAATTATTGAGTATTGATTCTTCACTACTAACATTTAATATGACTTGCCATTTCTTGTACAAACATTTAGATTAGCCTTTAGATTCTGAACTAAGTAGTTGACACTTAATGTCTTATGAAGTTAAATTAGATGCCCTCCAAGGTCCTTTCGAGTTCTTAAATTTTGTTAGTCTCTGAAGCTTTATTAACAATAACATTGATGTATGTACTCTTTTTCTCTTCTCTCTAAATTTTCCTTACTTACTCCTTCCTGCAGCCTCATCACAACTAAAAAGGCAGATTGATTACCTGCAGAAAACTTGCTTACCACTGCCTCTACTTTTGTAGGTTCTCCTCTTGCCTGGAGTGCCTCCTCTCTACCTTTCACTCAGCCATGACCTTCTATTCTTCATTTTCAGCCCTTATCTCAACACCTCCTTCACAGTTTCCAAAAGTCATTGACTGTGGGAGCTGCTAAACTGCATTAGTGTGTTAGTCAGCTTTTTGTCTCTGTCTTACCCCTGCATGCCCATCAAATAGGTATCCAAGATTTATGAAAAAGTTTGCCTTTGTATGATAATATTTCTGAATTCTGGCTTAATATAGGAAAAGTGGTAGTTTTTTATGTGTATCTACACCTCTGAATCTATTTGTTTCTAGAGAGAAGAATCTATATTGTTCCTTTTCTTTTTTATCTTCCATTTGTTTTATCTTCCATCAGTTTTTTTCCTGTCAGCATTCTTCTCTCCACCCTAAGTATGTGCTACGCTTACACAGTTCTCCCAATAAATTAGTTAATAGGAAGATGGACTATCATCATGTTCTTCCATTTTATTTTAGAGATGAGGAAACTGAAACCTAGAAATTTAAGTGACTTATCTTAGATCAAACTGTCAGCAGAGCTAGGACTAGAGTCTGAATACCTTGACATACCACTTGGTTCTTCTTTTGTGAGTTAAGGAAATATTTGGAGACTTTCTAACTTCCTGAATTTCTCTGAGTAAGAGAATTCTCTTGCATACAGCCTATGGGATGATGGGGTCTCTCAGTTCCAGAATGACTTTTCTCAAGAAGAAATAAGGCCCTAAATAATTGAGGAGGAACCACCAGGCAATCCATGAATTCAGTAGACCTTTATAATCACAGCATAGTGGTAAAACCCAGTAAAAATCTGCAATAATTTTTTCAAAATATAATATCTGTTTTGATGTTTTTTGTTTTGCAAATTGTGTAAAATTAGTACACAGATTTTTAATTTAGCATATTTTGGAGTTGATGTTTTGCCATTTGATTCTTTTTCCAAGTTGGTAGCTTTTGAAGTAGAGAGGATTAAACTAGAAGAAAATAACCCATTGAAGATGATAAAGCATGTCAGAGAACTTGCTGAGCAACTGTTCAAAAATGTAAGTAAGTATATTTACTTAGAAAATCATTAATTTTAAAAGTATTAGTGTTTCCTTTGTAAAACTAAAAAGTTTAATATTTCTGGTTATGATCTGTTTGCTCTGGACTACGGATCACAATACATTATAGTTGATCGTGTATGTCAAAATAGATCACATTTTCAACATGATTTTCCTGTTCATCACTATTATGAAACATCTTAGTAACAAATTTTCCTTTTATCATTTGCCCTCATTGTGATTTTCATTTGTATCTCATTTTTAAGACACAAAGAAAAGATTAGATGTGTTGGAGATCAGAAGTATGTCAGATGGCATTGACTGATATGCTCGATTTCAGTGTAGTACAGAGATTGCCAGCTAAATAATGAACATTATTTGAGTTGCATTGTTTTGAACAGAGGATAAAGACGGAAAGAAAGAAAGCAAACTGGCTAGTAACCACAGAAACACAAAGGTGAAAATATTTCCTGGATAGAGGAAATGCAGTAAATTAAAAGATCAAGATGTGGTTAGGCATAAAATAACTGTGAGTACAGGAAAGAAGAGATTTTAAAATGACAGGGAAATTGCATGCTTGTGAAATAATGGATTTTGGCTAATGAGTGATAGTCCTTCCTCTTGCTTGTGCAGCTTTTAGTCCTTTTGCTAAGAAAAGTTAAGTAAGTAGGAAGTATGACCTGATACTTCAAATAAAAGTAGGGGGAAGATACATTCCTAAGGAAATATAGTTAAGAAGGATTTGGGATCAGTATCTTGGCCTCAGTAAGTATTGTTTAATTCAGTTGTTTGACTAGGTTTGGATATTGAGTCATTAGTCACTATTTTTACATATTAATTTGAGATCTGAGAAGAAATTGGATAAAAGTAGGAATATTAAAATGCTTTCATTTCATATTATTCAATCTTCCTTCCTTCTTTTTCTTTACTTTTCCTCCCCTCTCCTCCCCTCCCCTCCTGTTTCTCCTGTCCTCTCCCTTCCCCTCCCTTCCCCTCCTTTCCCTTCCCCTCTCCTTTCCTGAAGTGAGGATTAAACCCAGGGGCTTTGCACATGCTACAAACCCATTCTACCCACTATATCCCCAGTCCCATTTAATTCTTTCTGAGTTTCAAGTTTTACATTCAAAATCTGACCTTTCTTTAAGGGAAAGAATACTTTTTAAAAAAAAAAAAAACAAAAGCAAAGCTCAAAGGTTCTATATTCAAACAAATTCCTTTTATGAGTTTTTCTCATCTAAATTTTGCTTAATAGTTGAAGTTTTAAGTTCTGCTTTATCAGTTGCTAGTGATTCACTATAAATTAGGTAATATGTATGCTTTGCCTGGCATATAAAAGGAATGTTAATATCACTAATACATGCAGAAATCACTAGCCATAGCATTATTGTGCCTGTCAAAAGATTAATTTCCATTTTAAATCACTTAACACAGTGGTACTTTGTAACTTGTAGATATTAGTTCCTTTACTAAGAAGCAATATTTCATATTGCTAAGTTTTACATCATAACATACTGGTTTAGCAAAAGCATAACTAAATGGTTTACCTGATACTTTGCATGTCAGAATCTGTTTTATGCATTTATTAACTGAACACATTTTTAGTTGTTTATAACTGTGCCCAATAAAATAAATGTATTTCTTCCTTAGTATACTGAAACTTAAAAAAATTAAAAGAATTCTGTTAAGAGGAAATCTTGTGTGCTGTACTAGTCTTTGTTATTTATGATGAATGTGTAGAACCTAGTACATAGTAGAATCTCGCAAATTTCTGTTGTTCTATTATAATAATAATTATTGAGCGATTAGTGTAGTATGCCATGTATGGAATTAAGCACTTTAAATACACCACTCTAATGCTTACAACAGTATAAAGTAGGTATCATTATCCCCATTTTAGTTTGGTAATCGGCTCTGGATCATATAGCTACTGAGAGATAGAATCCAGATTTTAAATTCAAGAATTTTCATCTAATACTTACCCTTAATCTGTCAGATTGACTCATCTGAAATTTGAAAAAATGATCTTTTCAGTACATGTCTCAATGTATTTTGACATACATTCTCCCTTGACCTTAGAAATGACCCTGTGAGATAAATAGGGCTGATGTTGAATGCATGAGAAAACTAAAGATTAGAAAGTTTTTTTTTTCTTGCCCCAGGTAGGAATAATTTATTGATGGATTTCAAAGAAGAACAAACTGTCAAGTGGGAATTAGTTCAGTCAAATGGTACTGATCCCTGCATTAACTAGATGTTTATTTTTAGGTCTTTTACAACTATCCAGAATGTCAAATTTTTATAGCCAGTTAGTGAATAGAGTTGGGTTTTGGTGTAGGTTTGTCTCTCTTACCTGAGTGCTCAATGCATGCAAGGGAATGTGCCAGCCTGCTTTATGGTAAAGATAATGTTTTTCTTTCCATTCTAGAACTGAAATTTTATGATACATATGTTTACCTTAAACCAGTACAGAACTGAAAACTGCAATAAAATGAATATCCAGTAATTATACATTACTAAAGGCAAATATAAAACACTACCCATTGCTTTTAAAATGACACCTCTAAAGCAATGATAATGAGTTATTTATTCTATTACTGTGTAAAAGATTGTATTGTTAGGTAAGAGCTCTTCAACTATGCTTTATATTTCATGAATCCTGAGACTTTGTCCCCGATCTAATCCCATTCCATTTAATGTAATTAATTCCATTTATTGGAATTAATGTACTAAGAACCTACTAGTGTCAAGAATTTTCTAGGTGCATGATTTACCTAATACCTTTCGGAAAAGGATACACATACATATGAGAGAAAAGAGAGAGAGAGAGGGCTGGGATTGTGGCTCAGTGGTAGAGCGCCTGCCTCACATGCATGAGGCGCTGGGTTCGATCCTCAGCACCACATACAAAGCAATAAAATAAAGACATTGTGTCCATCTACAACTAAAAAAAATATTTAAAAAAAAGAGAGAGAGAGAGAGTGTGTGTGTGTGTGCGCGCGCGCACCTACATGCATGCCAGAATCATAGTATCCCCTTCAAAGGCACACCTCTAATGATCCAGCAAGCCCCACACCCTAAAGGTCCCATCAGCTCCCAATAACACCACAGACTAGTGACCAAGACTTAAATACATGGGCATTTGGGGAGATTCAAGATTCTCCCCAATACATGGGCATTCAAGATTCAAATTATAGTAGTGATAAAGTTGCTTTCTTGGGTTGGTGTAAATACAAGAAAAATAATTACTGTGGTTCTGTTTCTTACTAATCAGATTTTTAAAAAATCTTTTTAGTTGTTGATGGACCTTTATTTTATTCTTTTATTTATATGTGGTGCTGAGAATCAAACCCAGTGCCTCACACATGTGAGGCAAAACAGTCTACCACTGAGCCACAACCCCAGCCCACTAATCAGGTTTTTAAAATCATATTTCTATAATTCCATTTTGGTAAGCAAGAACCAATCACATAATTTGGCTATTTCCTATTATCAGGTTAAAATCAAGATTTGGTGATTCCATTTAAATGGAATTGCACTGAAGTTTGGTATGTGTATCTAGCTTCTCTCCACCTCCCTTTAAAGAACCTCAAAAACATCTTAATTTTCCAGTTTCTTCTTGCCACTGCTTTGTATTGCTCTTCAGTGAGGTTTTGGCAATATGACTATCCAAATTATAATTAGAGTTAGCTGCTTTTCTTTCTCTCAGGAGCTTCCTGAATAATTATGAAAAAAAAAAAAGGAGAATTTTGTAACTTTGGTGCAATGGAAAGGTGGAATAAAGGAGAAGGAAAGAACTAAATCCATTAGAGACAAATTTATAAACAGTGTCAGAATTTATACAATTTTTAGCAACACATTTATATATTTTTTTCATGCCTATTGATAATGCTGAGGACTATCCACTTTGGCTTTCAGAATCTCCTGTGTTTACACAAGCACACATTTAGCTACTTAACTGCCTCATTCCCATGATCTTTATATACACTTATAAAGGACTACTGACTGGTCACAAAATGAGAACATTAAAGTAGGCCAAGATAAGAATTGTACAAAGTTTTCCTTCCAGGACATTAAGAAATCAATTGGACATATTTTTAATCAAGTACAGTTTTTCTAAATTACTTTGCATCTGCAATATTTCATAAATATTTGCTAAAGTATGTAATTTGGAAGTTTTGTTAAATGCTAAAAGAAAAATTGGAAGACATTTTCTTATAAACATGAGATTTCTAACTGAGATTTATGTACATTCCATTGCCTGCTATTGAACCAAATAGGTGTTAAAATCCAAATGGCATCCCAGCATCACCAAAATAAAAAAATTCAAATGGCAAAACTGAGTTTAAAAACAGAAATAGCTGTTCTAAATCAAATAAGATCTACACCCTCTATATTTCTGCAGGAAGTTAATTTTACTACCAAGTCAATGTAATTTACACTAATGATATTCTTACTCTTTGGCAAGGGTAAGGGTAAGGGATTTTTTTCATTAAAAGAAGGAAGTAAAATATTGTGATTACCTATAGTCTTAGAAAATCAAGACATAGAAATAAACAACTTACTGGATTATGATGAAATGAGTCCCCTAACCCAAAGTATAGACTTCTCTATCCCATCTAGTTTGTCTGTTCATCTGTGTCGAGTTTCTTGCAATTTGATTTATCCATAGTAAAATTAACCTCCTTCAGTGCCCATTTCCATAGGTCTTGACAGATGCATATTGTCATGCAACCACTAGCACCATAGTGAGTACATAGAACATTTTTATCACCCCAGAGAGTTTCTTAATATCCTTGCTGACAAACATTTGTCCTGTGTCTGTAGTTTTGCCTTTTCCATAATATTATTATGTAGTTTTTTTAATAGTTTGGCTTTATACATATAATATAATTTATTTCACATTCATTTATGTAACTGCATGTATTAATTGTTTATTCCTTGCTATTGCTGAGTAGTATTCCATTATATGGATATAACAAAGTTTTATTTATCTGTTGACAAAGACAATTTTGGCAGTTAAGAATAAAACCACCCTAAAGATTTACAAAGGTTTTTGGGTGAATATATTTTCATTTGTTTTAGATAAATACTTAGGAGTGGGATGCTGGAATATATGGTGATATGAAATTTAACTTTATAATAAACTATTAAACTTTTTTCAAGTATCTTTATCATTTTGCATTCTCAACAGCAATATATGAGGATTCCAGTTAACTACACATCTTCACCAGTGCTTGGTATTGTCGGTTTTTGTGGTTTGTTTGTTTTTGTTTTAATCATTCTAATAGGTGTGTGGTGGTATCTCATGGTGCTTTAAATTTGCATTTCAGCAGGCAAATGAGAATATAGGTCTCTTAGGTCATCACTGTATGCTGCCTTGGTGCTTGTGACAGAAGTACTTGTCCTAGAATAGAGAATCTTCATCTGGAGTCATGAGTGAGAGTATGACTCTCAGCACCAGGCAATCCTCCTGTGTCCCACCTCATGAAATTTGGCAATGTCTGGAGACTTTTTTTTTTTTTTTTTTGGTGCTGAGGATTGAACCCAGGGCTTGTACATGCGAGGCAAGCTCTCTACCAACTTAGCTATGTCCCCAGCCCATCTGGAGACATTTTTGATTGTTGTAGCTGGAGGGGTTGTGCTACTGTTAGCTAGTGGATATTGGCCAGGGATGCTTCTAAACATTTACAATGCACGAAACATTCCAACCCCACTCCAAACAAAGAATTATTAAGTCCAAATGTCAGTAGTGCAGAGGATAAGAAACAAACGCTGATTTAGGACAGTCAACACAATAGATATACTAAATACAAATTTATTTGCATTTAAGGATAAGACATGAATTCAACTGGGCAATCATTGAAAGGCCTATAAGGTAGCAAAATTGAGAATGTTTCATTCCATTGTATACACTGCCAGACAACTGGAAATAATACAGTTACATTTTAATAGTGCTTTAATGATTTACTCCAATGTTAGTATTATCTTTAACTGCATTTGAAAGGATTTGTATAATTTACTATCCCACATAGCTCTAGGTATAATTGATACATACTAAATAATTTAAAACACCTGAATCAATCTGGGAAATTTGGTAACCTCTAACAAGCTCACACTGATTTGTCATTCACTACTACAAACAATGTGAAGAAAGATTTTTTTTCCTCTATGTGGCTGTTGTCTACTTTGAAATTTCTGTGGGGTTAGGGGGTTTTGCTTTGTTTGGCTTTGTTTTGCCTTTATTTGGAGAATATTCTCAGCCCTACACATATTCACACTTAGTCTGATAAAGAAGGAAAAAGAGAAAAATCTGTTTCCAGATGAATATCATCTTTTCAAGACAGAAAAATCATTCAACTTCCTATCACTGTACTGTACTTTTTAAATTTTTTTTTTAGTTGTAGATGGACACAGTACCTTTATTTTATTTATTTTTATGTGGTGCTGAGGGTTGAACCCAGTGCCTCATATGTGTTAAGTGAGTGCTGAGCTACAATCCCAGTTCCTGAACTGTATTCTTAATCAGGATTACAGAGACCATTTTTGAAAATCATTATCTAAAATTCTCTCATAAAGATAGTGAATTTTCACCTGTAATCTCAGTGATTTACAACCCTGAGGTAGGAGGATTGGAAGTTCAAGGCCAGCCTTGGCAACTTGGCAAGATACTGTCTCAAAAAAAGAAAAGAAAAAAGATATGGGAATGTGGCTCAGTGGTACAGTTTCCTTGGGTTCAATCCCCCAGAAACCACCTTCCCCCCACACACAAAAGATACTAGTATATTTTGCCAGTCTTTCTTGGATAACTCATTTTGGTGGCCTTGGGCAAAATTGTTGCGTGTTCATTATAACTGTTTCATTCTCTAAATGTTTGGTTATTACTTTGTATTTGCATTTCTTTGGCATCAAAGATTTTAAAAACTGGCTACTTCTTTGTACTGTTGAAAAAGAAGGGATTTTCTTTTTTTTTTTTTTTAAATATTTTTTTAGTTGTAGATTGACATAATGTCTTTATTTTATTGCTTTGTATGTGGTGCTGAGGATCGAACCCAGGGCCTCACGCATGCGAGGCAAGCGCTCTACCGCTGAGCTACAATCCCAGACCAAGGGATTTTCTTATTTCAACAGGGAAGTTCAACCAAGTTGGGCTACAGTTTTTAATGAGCTTACTAACCTTCAAAGGACCAGTCCAGATTCATTTGGAGTTACAAATAAAAGAAGATGTTTCTAAGAACATGTAGCGCTTTGATGACCATTAACCTGATTTTCCTCTCATTGTTGATGTCTTCTCAAGAAGTCTTTTGGGGATCAAGTTAGGTTTAAGTTGGCAAATGTGGTCCTTTACATTTATCATGCTGACCATTAGAGGGCAGCAGTGCACAGACACAGATTCGGGGGCATGTCTTTTTTGAGTCTTCTGAACACAATTGAAATTACCATAATTTAGCAGATTTAACCCATGGTCTTAATTTTGGTATAGAAATTTTATACAACTACAAATAGCCTCAACTTTGAACTTTAACATTTTTAAATAGCTTGTTATTCTGAATTATGTATGGATTTGTTTTGTAGTATTTCTAATTGCATATGGAAAGACTATTAATAACATAGTACCCTCTCTTTTAAATAAGTGATTTATATTTACACACTTACTGGGTACTACTACTAATGTTACTGTTGTTATTATTAAAATACAAGTAGCTGGTGATGTGGTGAGTATCTTGGGAGAAAGGAATGCTTTTAATTTCAGAAGCATGATGCCATGCCAAAGACTATGCAATGAGTAAGTATGTTTCAAATAAATATAGTCTAGACTTTTGGAAAATAGCCTTTAGTTTTATTCTGGGAAGGGGTGAGAGAGACACTGTGTACAAGAACTTTATGAAGTAGCTACTGCATTACTATCTTTTGTGCATGTGAGGAAGCTAAAACACAATGGGGTAAGTGAATTGACACTGCTCCAGGTCACACTGACAGAAAGTAGCCAAGCTGGGATTTGAAACAGGGCATTCAGAAGTCAGAGACATGAACTAGAACTGGACTGCCTTTCTTCCTGAATTATTATGCCATCTGTTTCTATCACATTTTCACATCCAGTCTTATTTCTGAGCTCTTTGGTCTATTCTGTTTGTTCATTTAACCTTTGACTAATGTTAATTGTTGTACTTTGTTAATTCTTAAAGTTTTATATAAATTTTGATATCTGGAAAGCTTGACTGTTCTCTTACTTGCTTCAGAATTTCCTTGACTAATTTTGGATCGTTGTTCTTCCCTGTTAAGTTCAGGACTAACTTGTCATATTGCATGACAAACTCTTTAGGAATTTTAACTAGAAGTGATATGTGCAATCTTAATTTTCTGAATCACCTTAAATCATTTTTGGGACAAGACATAAAGTAGACAGATAAAATAGAACTATAAAAGATATTGGCATCATTAAGGAGATTTCTACTTTTATGTTTGCATGTTTTAAAATTATAATGAATATTATTTACTTTATGGTAAATATATTTAAATTTTGATTATTTTTATTATAAATATAAGTATAAATAGAAACAGAAGTAGTTGAGAATATACTTTAAGTGATTCCTACTTCAAGGTCAACGTGAATTACCTTTATAACCTAGAAAAAAATCTGCCCAATATGTTTTAGGGAATTATTAATTATGGTTTTTGAGAATATATGGGTAGCTATCATGTCTAATGAACAGAGAACAAACATACTCTTTTGACATTTATTTATTTATTTTATTTTATTAGTTATTTTTATTTGAAAATACAATCATCATAGTTTACTTCACCCCCAAAGTGAAGTACTCTAGTGCTTTCCACTTTGAATTATGTCTGGGGATTGGGTACTTAATTATATTTATATTACTGACATTTCTATATGTTATTTTTTTAATATATATTTTTTATTCTAAATGGGTTTACATGACAGCAGAATGCATTTTGGTTCATTGTACATAAATGGAGCACAACTTTTCATTTCTCTGGTTGTATACAATATAGAGTTACACCATATGTGCAGTCATACATGTACCTAGGGCATTGTTGTCCATTGCATTCCACCATCTTTCCTACCCCCATATCCCATCCCTTCTCTCCTCTCCCCTTTGACCAAAGTTTCTCCATTCTTCCCATGCCCCCTCACACATTATGGATCAGCATCCACTTATCAGAGAGAAGATATGGCCTTTGGTTTTGGGGATTGGCTTTCTTCACTTAGCATGATATTCTCCAACTCCATCCATTTGCCTGCAAATGCCATAATTTTATTCTCTTTTAATGCTGAGTAATACTCCATTGTGTATATATACCACAGTTTTCTTTTTAATCTGTTCATCTGTTGAAGGGCATCTAGGTTGGTTCTACAGTTTAGCTATTGTGAATTGTGCTGCTATAAACATTGAAGTGGCTGCATTACTCTAGTATGCTGTTTTTAAGTCCTTTGGGTATAGACCAAGGAGTGGGATGGCTGGGTCAAATGGTGGTTCTATTCCAAGTTTTTGAAGGAATTGCCATACTGCTTTCCAGATTGGTTGCACCAATTTGCAGTCCCACCAGCAATGTATAAGTGTGCCTTTTCCTCCACATCCTCACCAACATTTGTTGTTGTTTGTATTTTTGATAACTGCCATTCTGACTGGTGTGATGAAATCTTAGAGTAGTTTTGATTTGCATTTCTCTAATGGCTAGAGATTTTGAACATTTTTTCATATATTTAAACATACTTTTTTGAAAAGAACAATTTCAGATGTTACAGACTAGTGATGTTTGCATTAATCCCAGGCAGAATTTTAGAAGTTTTTTCAACATATGCTTTAGAAAAAATGACTACTAAGACTGGCATAAGAATTTACTTATTTATTTATCCCTGTCTTTGCTAATGATATAGAGAATTAGTACAAAGTATGCATGAGGGATACTTTAGCATGAACAAACTTTGTATCTGATTTTTATCTTCTCAGGAATCTCATAAGATAACTCTTAAGTATATATCTTAGGCAAAGTTATTTGTCCAGCATCATATAATGAGAAAAGCAAGAACTAAAATCCAGGCCTTTTATACTTAAAGTGATCTTATTTTCATTGTATTGCTGAGATGTGCTAACTGTATCATCTGCCCTAGTCCAGCCTTTCCTTTTTGTGGGTCTGGATCACATAACCAAAAAGAGTTGTGGTGAATAATTCTAATAGATGATGACAGTTGGCCATTTCTAACTGTCCGGAGACTGTATGGGCTAATATTGAGTTTAATCTACAACATGATTACAGGTTCAATACAAATAAGAAATTTCTGGTTTTAAAAGATAACTAATGCTTAGCTAATTGGCCTAAGAATGGTTGTAAAGCAGCCTTCTCTAGAGAACTTTATAGAAAGGCTGAATTCCACTCTACCTGTAGTATTTGAAATATAATCCCACTTAACTAGGGACCAAATAAAAGTTCATGCCATTCTTAAGTCTTTCAAAATATTAGCTGATAGAGTCTGGGGATATAGCTCAGTGGATGCAATGCTTGAGATCCTGGGTTCAATTCTCAGCACCAAAAATACTAATAATAATTAATTCGCTGACACATTTAAATTATTGCAGTTTTGATGTGTATTCCACATTGTGTACCACTCATTAGAATCAGTAGGAAATCATTTAGAGTACCTGCTACATGCCAGGTACTCTAAATGTACACCAGTATACACCAGGTACTGATGTACACCAGTATACACCAAAAGACAAAAGAATATATATTGTTTCACTGAATGAAACATCTGTCCTCACAGAGCTTCATTTTAGTGAGAGAAGGATAAAGAAGTTAAATAAAATTGATAATGATGAGAACTAAAGAGAAAAATATAGTAAGGAGTAAGCAGTGTGTTTTGGCAGAGAGAGTATAATTTTAGAAAAGATGGCCAGAAAAGATGGCATTTGAGCAAAGAAATGCACTCCAGACAGAAGGAACAATTAAGTGCAAAGGCCTTGAGGCAGGAACAAGAAGGCCTGTGCATCTGGAGCAGAATGAATAAAGGCAACAAATTGTGTAGAAAGACCAGATCCTGTAGGACCCTGTAAATAAGAACTTTAGAGTTTTACTTTGATTGAAAAACAGAACCATTTGAATGAACAGGGGAGTTATGTGACAATTTGACGTACTTCTTAACTGAATCGCTCTGCAGTGTTGAGAGAGGGAGTACAGGTGGGAGCCATGAGACCGATTAGGAGACTATTGTATCATTGTTGTAGGATAAATGTTGGCTTGAGAGATGGTAAGGCTATAAACATATTTGAAAGATAAAGTCCACAAGGTTTGCAGAGGAAATGGATAAGATAACGCAAAGCTTTTCACATGAGTGATTAGAAAAAATAAATATAGCACTGAAGTGGGGAAGACTGAAGAATATAGATTTAGAGATGGGTCATGATTAAGAGCTCCATCTTAGACATACACTGAAGATTTTATTTTAAATCTAAGGGGTAATATTTTATGTAGATAGTTCATTAGACAGGTATATAGTTCAGGAGAGAGCTTTATTGGAGATAAAAATTTGTAACTCATGGGGTGTTTTATGATTAACAAATAGGAGACTGGAAGTGATCGCCAAAGAGCAGAGTTTTAATAGAAAAGAGACCCAAGGACTGAACCCTGAGGCATTCACATTGTTAAGATATTAGGGAGAAATAGACAAAGTAGCAAAAAAACCCAGAAATCAAGTGACCAGCTGACTCAGATGCTGCCAGTAGATCATGGAAGAAGTTTGATTCTGGTACTCTGTATTTTTGGCATTTGTATGAATATATATAGTATAATCACTCATCTGTCTAATTTCAGTGTGTGTCCCTCTGAGCTCCTGTGCCCTTTCTGGCTATCTGCCATTGTTATTTAATTTTTAAATAATTTACCTATGCTTGATGTTGCAGGAGAATCCAAATCCTCATATGGCATTCCAGAAAGTTCCACGCCCAACAGAAGGATCTCATTTGCGAGTTCATATTCTTCCTTTCCCTAAAATTAATGAAGCTCGTGTTCAGGAATTAATACAGGAAAATCTTGCTAAGAACCAGAATGCACCTCCTGCTACACGAATAGAGAAGAAATGCGTTGTGCCAGCAGGTCCACCTGTTGGTATGTATTTGTCTGTTTTAAAAATAAGCTTTTTATCAAGATATAAGATACAAAAAAGAAAAGTATACAATTTGATGAATTTTCACAAAGTGAACAAAGTCATTTAACTAGAATCAGAACATTATCAACTCTGAGAAACTATTCTGTTCACTTACTTCTCACAGAGGGTAATCATTACTGCTGCCACTGTAAAATCTTTTTTTATGAAATAGCTTTTTTGAGACACAATTCACATACCATAAATTCTCCCATATAAAGTCTACAATTCAGTGTGTTTCTTGTATATTCACAGAATTATTCAACCATTATCATTAATTTGAGAACATTTTTATAAGCCAAATAGAAAATCCCATACCTCTAGTAATTTCCCATTTACTCCCCAAATCACCTCCTTTCCAGATTTAGGCAGTAATGTGCTTCCTGTCTTCATATATTTCCCCATTCTGGCCATTTTTATAAATAGAATTTTATAAATAGAATGTACTATGTGATCTTTTGTGACTAACTTTCTTCATTTAGCATAATATTTTCAAGGTTTATCTTTGTTTTAGCTTGTATCAGTTCATCACTGATTTTTCATAACTACATTCCATGGTAGTCTTTAGGTATGTGGGAGGTAAACAGATGGTGCCTTTAGATTTAAAAAAAACGACTGTAAGATATGAATTTTTCTTTTTGGCTTAATTTAGCTTTTTTTCTTCATTGATGCTTCATTTGCATAAATAACAGAGTTCTTCATTTGCACAAATAATAGAGTTCTTTGTGAAAATATCCTTTTTTTTTTTTTCAGTACCAGGTATTGAACCCAGGGGCTCTTAACCACTGAGCCACATCCCCAACCCTTTTTTGTATTTTATTTAGAGACAGGGTCTCACTGAGTTGCTTAGGGCTTCACTAAGTTGCTGAGGCTGGCTTTGAACTCGAGATCCTCCTGCCTCAGCCTCCTGAGCTGCTGGGATTATAGGTGTGCACCACCACTCCTGGCAAAATATCCTTTGATTTTTTTTTTTTTTACAAGTATTGCTTTCATTTATGTCTGTATAATATTCTTTTAATAAGCTAAATTTATTTGGGTAACTTTAATCTATATAATAGACTAGAATTTTCCAATCCTGTGTCAAAAGATGAAAGGCATGAAGTTTGTAGAAATGAAAAGTGACTTTCTGCCAGACATGGAGTACATGCCTATAATCCCAGCTACTCAGGAGCTCGGTTCAGGGCCACAGGTTCATGGACAGCCAGGCAACTTAATAAGACCTAGTCTTAAGGGCTGGGGTTGTGGCTCAGTGGTAGAGCGCTTGGTTAGCATGCGTGAGGCACTGGGTTCAATTCTCAGCACCACATACAAATAAATAAAGATCCATCAACAACCAAAAAAAAATTAAAAAAAAAAAGACGTAGTCTCAAAATAAAATAATAAAAAGGGCTGGCAGCATAGCTCAGTGGTAGAACATGTGTGTAACATGTGGGAGTCCTGAGTTCCATCCCCAGTACTCCGGGGGAAAAATAAGTGACTTTCCTAAGCCAGTATAGCGATACATTGGTCATGATCATTTCTCTGTCTCTCTCTCTCTCTTTCTCTCTCTTTTAATGCCATTTCTTCCCTTCAAGTCCCCTATACACAAATTTGTAGTATCTAATTTTTTTGGTTTATACTTTTTCCTTGGTAATATCTTAAAACTTCTTTTTCTGTTGGTAGTCCTTGTGTATATTACCTGTTTTTGTTGTGGTCCTGTGCCCTGAACATTTCCTATCAGAACAGTTGGTTTACAATTAAAATCTAAAATAGATGTTTACCTTTACAGTATTAATTTGCCTAAGAGTTAAGTGTAATATGAAAATCTATCCCATGAAATTATCCATTAACCTAACATTTCAAAACCTGAAAAGGTAATCAAATAATGAAATGGAATACCTTCAGTGCCATATGATAAGAGAAAAAAAAATTCTGAATGTTGGTCATGTTTATAAGTCTGTTTTTTTCCATATCAGAGATTGAACCCATAGGTACTTAACCACTAAGGCACATCCCCTTTTCAGTTTTGTTTTGTTTTGTTTTGTTTTGTTTATTTTGAAATAGGGTCTCATGAAATTGCTGAGGCTGGTCTTGAACTTGGACCCTTCTGCCTCAGCCTCCCGAATTGCTGGGATTACAGGCATACACCACCATGCCCAGCATGTTAACAGTCTGGAAGTAATGTTCTCCTTGCTTTTGTAATTGCCAAAGTTTAATTTGTTTGTTTTTTCTTTATATTCCTTTACTAGTTTCAATAATGGATAAGGTGACAACAGTTTTCAACAGTGCACAAAGACTGGAAGTTGTTAGAAACTGCATCTCATTCATATTTGAAAATAAAACTTTGGAGACTGAGAAGGTAATAAAATGCCATTTTCTCAAGTAAACATTTATCATTTCCCTTTCAAATTTACATGTTAAAGTTACCAACTGATCTTTCCTCTGATTCTATCCCTTTTCTTTTCATTATTATAATAACTTTAAATGAGTAGTGGTTAATATTTTAAACTGTAGTCTAATCCTAATTATATGGCAATAAGAAAAATATTGATGTTAATTTTGTCCCTGAGATTTTTAAACATTGTCCTGAAAACCTTATTCTTGGCATGTTACTTAAAAACAATTATATTTTAAATATAATTTTATTTATTGCAGAATGTAGCTATATTTCATAATGGATTAAAGAAGCCTGTTCTCAACTTTAACTGCTCACCTCTTTTATGTTTGAGGATTTTGTGGGTTTTTTTCACTTTTTCTTATGGTTAAAATGTTGCAGATTTCACTTCTCTACTTTCAGCTTTCACCTACTGTTTCTTATACCTTCCTATAACATTATTATGCCCTCTTACACTCAGACTTACTCCTTTCCTTTTTATTTGCTCTTTTGTTCTGTTCTTTAGGTTTCCCAAATTAAATAAACTTGTTATTACTTTGGTAAATTAACTTTGCCTTCCATGGAAAACTGGAAGAGGCATTCTTGAGTTTCTTGTGAGGAAGTGAAAGAGTTTTAATGCATAAACCTAGAGATATCTATTTAAGTTATCCTGAGTTTGTTACTTATTTTGATATTGAAATGAGGAGAAGAGATTGTAAAGCTATCTAGTTATCCGTTAACGTTGAGTAGTAATGAAATAGCTGACCAATTTAAAAGTACGAAATTGTTTGTGAGGCTTTCTTATCTGTCATAATTTTTCCTTCTTACTGTGGATACTTCGCCAATTATATAAAGAAGGTATCTACCTATCTGTAGCTTTGAGTTGTGTTCTGAAGCAACCGTCAGTTTGATAACTAACACTTGTTAAGTCTCAGGAAAAAAGTTAATGTTTTTTCAGTGTACCACATATGTTCACTCTACTTATTTTTCATGCTGGTTTACAAATAAAAATAACTATAAACCTATCTATTTTATTAATCATCTTTCTAGTAAATCACTTCTTCCCTAGAAGTCTCATTTTACTAATAACTTTGTTAAGTAGTTGATAGGATGCATTTGAATTTTTAGTGTGAGTGTTTGAAAGATTTTGGTTTTTTTGTTTTGTTTTTTTCTCTGTACCTTTCGGTCACCTGTATCCCTCTTGTCCTTAGACCCTTCCTGCTGCACTGAGAGCCCTTAAAGGAAAAGCAGCAAGACAGTGTCTGACTGATGAACTAGGCTTGCATGTACAACAAAACCGGGCAATATTGGATCATCAACAGTTTGACTATATAATAAGGATGATGAATTGTACTTTACAGGTAATTTTCAGTCCTTCCATATTATTCCTCTTATTTGAGGATATTTTTTATTTTTTCAGGAGATTAGTAATTATCAATGTATTAACTTCTTGAGGCTGCTATAGCTAATATATTGGATGAAAAGCCAATATACATACCATTTCTTTCAGAATCCTGTACTCATTACTTGACATAAATATTGAGAGTTCTCTACTCATTTTGTCTTCTCTTGAAAAATATTATTTTACTAGTTTCATAACATAGGTAAGCTCTTTGAAAATTGAATATTATCTTTAAAGCACTGAGTTATATATTGCTTAATACCTATAGTCACATCAACCCTTTTCAGTCAGTTTTTAGTTATACTGTTAAGGCAGAGGGCAATTAATGATGAATAATCCAAATGATAACATATAGAGCACAAAAGATAAAGTGTACAGTGAGCTTCAAAACATGTCTTACCTTACAGAAAGAAATGTTCCACAAAATAATGAAGACCCAAATTAGGAGAAGCAAATACTCTGATTTCCTTATTAGATATTCTGTAACATTGGCGTCCTGTTCTTTATAGCCGATGCAAAAATTCTTTTTCAAAGAGAAAATATAATGAAATATGGAGGGTTCAAAAAGTATCTGTGGGACTCCAGAGAAAATAAACAAAATAATGCATGATAAACATTAGTATATCAGAAGGCAAGAATACAGGATATAATTAGTTTTAAAAATTATGAATGAAAGAAGGCCTAAATAAATAAAATATACCCTGTTCATGGATTGAACATCTTCATATAATAGAGGTATCAGTTCTCATCAAAATAATCTGAAGAGAAAGTGCAGTTCCTATCAGAATTCCAAGTAGAAGAACAAAAGCCTTATCATTACCAACATGCTGCTAAAGAAAAACAATAAAATATGGGAATTTGCCTGTTTAGCTATTAAAAATTTTAAGACTATAGTAATTCTAAAAAGATTATAATAATTAAGATACTGTGGAATTTGCACAGTCATAGTTAAATTGACCAATGGAACAAAATAGAGAGCCCAAAAGCAGATATACTCATATATGGAAATGTGGTTTAGGAGGCTTGGCATCTTAGACCAGTGGTAAAGTAATAAGCAGTTCATTCAAGAGTCATGAGAGTTTTGGATAACTGCATACACATAATATCTCATTGATACAAATATTGTACCTACATCTCACGGAATACACAAAAATCAATTCCACATGGATTGAAGACTTAATATGAAGAGCCAAAAAAGCTAATCCGAAAGCCTAAACTGTTTCAAATACAGTACAGGAAATAACCTTATAATTCTGAAGTAGGGAAAGATTCTTTAAACAAGTCACAAATAGTGCCATTCTTAAAAGAAATGATTAATAAATTTGACTTCATAGTGTTCATCAAAAAATATAGCATAGATAAAAATATAAACCAAGCCGGGTGCAGTGGCGCAAGCCTATAATCCCAGCACTTAGGGAGGCTGAGACAGGAGAATCGCGAGTTCAAAGCCAGCCTCAGCAATGGCGAGGTGCTAAGCAGCTCAGTGAGACCCTGTCTCTACATAAAACACAAAATAGGGCTGGGGATGTGGCTCAGTGGTCGAGTGCCCCTGAGTTCAATCTCCAGTCCAAAAAAAAAAAAACAAACCAGAGTGAGAGATGTTTGTAAAACATATAACCGCCAAAAGGTTTGTACTCAGGTTACAAGAACTCCTACAAATCAAGAAAGAAAAAAAGGAAGAAAAACCTAATTTTAAAATGGGCAGAAGATTAAAAGCAACCCACTTCATTAAAAAGTGTATGAGAGAGGCGGTTCCAGGATGGCGGCCTGGACGGTCCACTCTGCGCTGGGCTCTCGGGGACCGGGGCTGGAGGTGGTGGAAGCGCCGTTTTCCGGCCAGCATCCTGGCGTCATTCTGCGGCTCAGCATCCCACGCGGGAATTTCGCTCGTGTATGTGTGGGTGCGGGATTGCGGGGGGGGGGCGGTGGCCAGGAGGCGTGGCTTCGGCGCCGGCCGGAGAAACGCGGTTGCAGCCTGGGCCTCGGCCCAGGGCTGTGGCTGTCCGAGACTGAGACAGGAAGTGGGGGGGTGCCGGCTTCCAACCGGGTTTTGGCGGCTCTCTGCGCCTTGCCGCCCCGCGCAGGGGTCTCGCTCACGTGTGTGGGCGCGGAGCCACCGGGGGGCGGCGGTGGCCGGGAGGCACGTCGTAGGCGCTGGTCGGAGAAACGTGGTTGCAGCCTGGGCCTCGGCCCAGGGCTGTGGCTGTTTGGGACTGAGACTGGAGGTGGTGGGGTGCCATCTTCCAGCCAGTGTTTTTGGCGGCTCTCTGTGCCTTGTCGCCCCACACGGGAGTCTTGCTCGCGTGTGTGAGCGCGGGGCCAACGGGAGGCAGCGGTAGCCGGGAGGCGTGGCTTGGGCGCCGGCCGGAGAAACGCAGTTGCAGACCGGGCCTCGGCTCAGGGCTCCGGCTATCCAAGACTGAGACTAGAGGTAGCGGGGTGCCAGCTTCCAACCAGTTTTTTGACAGCTCTCTGCGCCTTGCCGCCCCACGCAAGGGTCTCGCTCGCGTGTGTGAGCACAGGGCCACCGGGAGGCAGTGGTAGCCGGGAGGCGTGGCTTTGGTGCCCACCTGTGGAGTGCAGTTGTGGTGGGGGATCCGGCCGAGGGATTCAGCCCGGAGTTTACCCCAGGCGTGCTGGGCCGGCTTCCGCACAGGTTGCCTAGCCCCAGTGCCCACCCAGCCGTGAGGGACCGCTGGCAGTTGCTTCTGTGGACTGTCTCTTGAGCGGAACCCCAGCTAGTGTTCTTTGTGGACCACCTTCTAACACAGCGGAACTTCCTACACACCAGGGGGCACAGGTGAACACCTGGGGGCAAACCTTGGCCACGGTGGAACAGCGACTCCATCAGCGGCCCAGAGTTTCACTTGGCCTGGGACCAGTACCAAGGATACCAGCCGGGGAAGTCCAGCAAACAACGGACAATGCCACCTACTGGAGGAGAAGTAACGAAACCCTGCAGGGAAACTATAACCGTATAGGAGTTAAAACTGTAACACCTTGGATCAGCAGAGCTAGAAGGAAAGACACACAAACATCATGAGAAA